>JANJGK010002441.1:0-100000 GCA_039081455.1 Macrobrachium rosenbergii | reverse complement strand
GCTATAAATTAAAAAGACAACAGAATTAAAAATAGACTCAGATTTTAAAAAACGAGAAAAAAGTTTTACATAAAAGTATAAAAAGAAACATAACAGAAAGGAACAATGGTTACCAAATAATGCTGAAGACAAGAGATGAGCGACGTTCAGGGTCCTTTTTGGTTCTAACAGAAAGTCACTAGAGGTATAGAGGTGTTGACGGGGACTGGGTATTTAATTGGGGAACTAATTGTTTAATAAAAAGAGACTCTAATATTGACAGTTGGTGGTCATTCGGAGGAGCTTTGCCTATTATTTTAAAATCCTTATAAGTGATATTATATTTGCATTTTTACCGTGGTACCTTATGCATGAAAATTCCGGGTTTGACAATTTAGCGCCCGTTCGGTAACTTACGCCACGATGAGAATCTAATCTCACTTTCAACAACCTACGAGTGGAGCCCACGTACTTCCCCAGGTCACATCTGGGGCAATTAAGCAGGTGTATGACCCCTGAGATCATCAAAGAGTGCAGACTTTCTTTATATTTAAACACAGACTTAATCGCCATTGGATTACTAAGTATTAGTTTCAATTCGACAGCCGGTAAAGATTTTTGTTTATTATTTGTCGTAGGTCTTGGTAAAAGTGTTTATCATAGATAAGCGGGACACTTGCATAAAAAGGTAGTTTAGGCACTGTTGGTATTTTGAATTTTGGATGGAAAATATTATTTTAAAAATTTTCCGCAAATGTTTTTCATTCAAAATTCAAAATACCAACATCACCTAAATTATCTTTCAAAAGCTTGTTTATCAAATTAAGGGACTACACATAAGGTCCCGGCATGGAGATAAACAACTAGTGTTTATGCAGCAAGTTAGTACACCGTTAATTTTATTATTATTATTATTATTATTATTATTATTATTATTATTATTATTATTATTATTATTATTTAGAGGAAACTAGAGCAATCATTAAAGTATTACCAAAAAAGTTTGCTTTTATCTCAATGACGGACAAAAATCGTTTATTATAAAGCCAAAAACTCATTAATGGAACATTGTCTGAAGTGTTTTATTTCGACGGGGAGCAAAGGGAGTGATGCTGATGACGTGAACCTTTGTGGCAAAATTACTGATGGCTGTGGGAAATTCTCCATTGCAAGTTTTACCAGAATATGTAGTTATTTCTGTCTGTTGCTCCCCCATTCTTTGATGCGAATACATAAATGGAGTACCTTTATATACACACACGTGCTTTTGACGATGTTTAACAAATCAGTGCAGCGGATGATGTCTCCTGAAAGCACGCACAAACACACACATGTTATATTCAGGAGGGTTAAGACATAACCTTTTTCTTAATGTATTTTAGTTTTGAGTTTAACACAATGTAACTTTTTCCGGTGGCGTCTGCGCGATTATTATGAAATTTTAATATTACTATATCTTAGAAATTCAAAATGTAAGTAGAGTCCAAAAGAATGAAATGACAAATTATCCTTATCTGAACAACGGAATTCTGTTACCTGTTTCTACTTACTATTTTTTTATGATTTCGCAGTTTGCGTAGAGTTCATGGCTTCCAGTTTTAGAAACTATACAAGTTTAATGGTATCCCTTATCTTAGCGTTTGCTTTTTCGTTGTTCCTACATTCCTAAGATCAATAAAAAATTGAGGTGGGAACAGCCAGTTAAGTTGAAGGATTTGACAAAAATCATGGTGAGTCCAGACATCTAAAGGAATTGCTCCTTCTGGCAACAAATGGCTATTGGTTCATACACTTCTTACTGTTTAAGTATTTTTTCAGATGACTTGAACACATGGTTACATAACTCACCATAAAATCAGCATTAACGCCAGATTTATATTTTACCAAAAGAGGCAACGGTAAACAGTTTCCTCTTTTGGTGCTGCTCAAGTTAACACATGCAGCTTTTGAACGAATTCATGTAATTATTAAGCCTTGGAAACAAAACGTTATTTTTCTAGAGGGAAAATTTGAGATAAAGCAGTAGTAAGCATTTTTACAGAAATGGTACAAATGAAGGCATTTCATTCGCCCTCCCGTTGGCATCTCAGCGGTTTTCGCTGCTTAGGATGAAGCTCTCTTTAGTGGACTGGTCTCTTTCACTAGGAATATGTGGATCTATGCCAGCCACAATGACATCCGAACCTCTCGGCTTCCTCGCACTATTTTGGATACGTTTCTTTCTCTCTCTCTCTCTATTATATATATATATATATATATATATATATATATATATATATATATATATATATATATATATATATATATATATATATATATATATATATATATATATATATATATAAACATTAAGCAACAAACGTCCTTTAATATCCAATTTGCTCTACCTCGGAAATAATATATTTTCATATATGTTACCGAAGGGGAATTTTTTAGTTGATAATAAGTTCGTCGTCCCGTGGGCTCGAATCAGCGAAGGACAAGAACTCAGGACTACAGTGACGCCTTAGTCCACAAAGCCAACAAGCGTTGGCTTTGTGGGCTAAGGTGTCACTGTAGTCCTGGGTTCTTGTCCTTCACTGGTTCGAGCCCACGGGACGACGAACTTGTTATCAATAAAAAATTCCCCTTCGGTAACATATATGAAAATATATTATTTCCGAGGTAGAGCGAATTGGATATTAAAGGACGTTTGTAGCTTAATGCTTGTATATGAATCACGGTGATGTGATAAAATTTCACTCATATATATGTATATATATATATATATATATATATATATATATATATATATATATATATATATATATATATATATATATATATATATATATATATATATATATATATATATTTATTTATATATATATATATATATATATATATATATATATATACATATATATATATATATATATATATATATATATATATATATATATATATATATATATATATATATATATATATATATATATATTATCAAAGGAGGTTGTCTAGAATATATTTCTAACAGCCTCCTGTGGCCAGAGCGCAAGGGATAGTTACAACTGGAATTGCAACTGGCTTGTGGAATTAAAGAAAGTAGTATATTTGTATTTTGTTGGGTAGAGATCCAGATTAATGATAAGGGACTGTGATACTCCAAGTCGAATTGAATTTTACTCCATTCCGCGAATGGAATACTAATTAAGGTCATCACTTGCATTTGAGGCAGGCCAGGGCGATGTGGGTTCCTTGTATAAATTATGAGTGCCCTTTGCAGTGCAACAATGAATTTGCAATTCAAATTCGTGGATTTAAAAGTCAATTTAGTTATAATTGCTTGCAGTCCTGGGAGTTGGCGGGCAATGTTACAGAACTTATTCACTACGTTGTTTGCGTTGTCAGTCAAGATTTCGTCTCCTTAATTGCCCAACGAATGTAAATGTGAGCTGCAGAGCGGCTAGCAATTCTGAACGTCCCTTGGGAAATTATATTATGGCATAGCTGTTATTTCTGTCATAATGTGATTAACACTGGACGTTACTTGTTGCTTTTCAAATAAGTAATTTTGCTTTGTATTAATGTTAAACTTAAATTACCATAACGCTGATGTAAGACTCTAAATAAGGATGAATGGTACGACATGCATCAACCAAACAGAAATTATCTTTTACTCTAGACTCTGGTGTCAGAACGTCCACGGCTTATTAGTATGTCTGAAGAATTTAGAGGGAATTCAGAGTTAACGATTAAACATAATGCTGCGAGTTTTAAGAGAATCTGCAAGTAACTCTTTCTAGTGCATTATTAGAATAACTCTTTTTTTTCTTGCTAATTGCCAAGCTGATGATATGATTTTTTCCCTAACAAGTATAAAAATTTTACTGTTCACCCTTGCATTCCTTACATATCTTTAATGCTACTCAGCTCTCTTTTCCAATGTCTCTCCGGTTTGACCAATGTAAATATTATTCAAAGTATTGCATACGCATCCTTTAGTATTGTCGGGCGAGCTCTTTATTAGTACATGTTCCACTGTTTTATTGTTCTTAAATTCTACATTAACTCCAAAATCTTAAGTGAGTGTGGAATATCTTTGAAATTATTATTATTATATTGCAGTATGAGTGGTTTTTTTGTGTTTAAGTTTTTTATTGTGAACATACAATGTCTGTTTTGCCGCTTTTAATGAGTTGCCTGATACAGAGTTAGGAAATTTCAGTTCCTCTCCTATATTCCTCATCATATCTCCCTCTTCAACAGTGTATTCAGGGCTACATATACGTAATGATCTTAAGAATTTGGATGTGAAAACTGATTTCTTAACTTCATTGCTGTAACCAGAATAAAAAATGAACATAGTCAGACATATTGCTGGGTTTTCTGTACACAGTGTATTTAAATCTATTCCTAGTTCTGTGTATTAGGCAGTCTAAGAAGGGTAAGCAACCATCCTTTTCCATTTCCATAGTAAATTTTATCGATGGCACTAATTTGTTTAATACAGACGTTATTTACATTTTCGATAATTGGTCAATCACATATATATCAACCTACCAGAATCATCCTACATTGTGTAGTATGATTTTGTTTAATAGTTTGCTTTCGAAAAAATCCATATACAAATTACGTTACACGTTATAAAGGATAGAATTTTTCTCGGGGTTACTGACTGACATAAGCAGAAAACCCTTTTTATTATTATTATTATTATTATTATTATTATTATTATTATTATTATTATTATTATTATTATTATTATTATTATTATTATGGAAAATTGTACCTGTAAGCCAGAGAGTTACGAGATCTTGCAGAGTATTGCGGTCATTTGCAGACGCCTTCACAACATGGAAGCTAAGAAATGAAGCACAAGACTCCCAGTCTTTCCTGTCTCGTGGGAAAGCTGTATTTTGTTGTCGGCCCACCGGCGGCCTTTAGACCACCATTATTGAGAGGTATTATGAAGAAGGGCTGGTAAATGGATCATAAGCGGGGAAGTTAGCGTGATTAAAATCAATTTTATGCTCAGTATATGAAAGATGGCGTAAGGGAGTGTGGGGAGGTGTCATCAATTGTCTCTATCCACAGGGGTCTTGTTCATGACCACAAAATCATTCTTACCGAGACATTTTAGAACTGAAGGTCCACTTCCTGATTCTAGTCGATTGCTGTGATGTTTTTTTTATTTTTTTTATTTCGTATTAAGGCAGGCCTTCAGGGAAGAAAATCTATTGTCTCCAGATTGATCTGAACATTGAAATAAGAACTGAGTTGGGAGGTAGCCATGGTACAAAGACCTATTATAGAGAAAGCTACCTCATCCCAAAAGAATTGATAATGCCCCTGATGCTATGTGAAATACATTAGAGTAAAAAAAATAGTTTTCTGTTATCTAAGCGAGATACAAATTAATATATGTAAGCAAATGAGTTGAAAAGTAAATAAGAATACTTAGGAAGTCTCTCTCTCTTTGGATATGCGCGAGAATCCTTAATGTGTCACGATTATTTCTCGGATATAATTATATCAGAGATGGGGATTTGCGCCAATATGAAAACATCCACAATAAGACTTCCCTGTTTATGCTCAGGGCACTTTGTCATGAATGATCATCACTTTTGCTTAACTACACGGTTAAAATATTGCCCTCGTATTTAGGGCGTTCCGCATCATGTCTTTTGAAAGAGACAACGAGACCGACCTAAAGGAAAGGTATTTATTTCTTCAGATCAGTGGATTGCTCTCTCTTACCTCTGCAGTAATCTGTTGCCTTTTTGTAACTGGTTGTATAAGATGCCTTACCACCACTTCAAATCCAATGAGGTCTATTGAGATTCAGGAAAATGTTGGTTGTTACCCCGCCAAACCATCACTTCTTTCTCTTCTCGGAATATCAAAAACTATTTTATTTCAGTTTCCTGACATTTATCAGATTTCATCCTTCAAGAGGTGTTTCCTCCTTTAGGTTGAGATCCTGGCTTTTCCTTCCTCTTTTGTGTGTGTGTGTGTGTGTGTGTGTGTGTGTGTCCTTCGTACCTGGTTTGGATAAAGGCTTTAGGCAACTGGCCCCTTAGCCTTGGCACCTGAGAAAATGAAATGAATAAAATATCAATAAAATCAGGTTAAAAATGGCTAGAGCTTTTTAGCGCAACTAAATCCAACTAAATAAAAAAAAAAAATCGGGTCTCGGACGCGGGTACTTCGTAGTCAAGAAAGAAAATCAGTTTTTATGGTGAGTCCCTGCTTCACCAACCGTGTCCTATACGAACCGCCCTGCACTCGGACTGAAAGAGCGCTTAAGGAATTAGAGTTATTTGTTCTGAGCACACAAAACCGTCTCACCGGAACAATTGCAAAGCCGCTGCTTCTTTTAGACTGTCCCATAAACCCTGGTCTTTTTCAAAGCATTTGGGAGCAGCAACTCACGAGGAAAAAAAGGAATTTACTTAATACAGAAGAGTTAAAGAAAGGTCGTCCATTCTCTCCTGGATCTGTCCAGTACCACAACTAAAGAAACAGATTTCATTCTTTTTACATGCTTTTATTTAACTTGACTTCTGTGTCTGTCTGTCTGTCTGTCTGGCAGTCTCTCTTGTCTGTCCTCAAATCTTGTAACTCAATTTTCGACCTGTTCCCTTCGTCCGATGGACTTGAAATTTTGCATGGTTACTCAATCCCGGTGACAGTACAACCTTACATGATAGTAGGTCAGCAGTGACCTCTCTCAGCATATCAGGATTTGTATGAAACTCTTTGGATTTTTCACAACTTCTTTGACTCGGAAATCTATCTTCTATATAACCCCTCCCCCTTTGCTCTTCCATTCCCTCCCCCTTCCCTCTTCCATCACCCTCCCCTTTCCCCCTTCCACCACCCTCCCCCTCCACCTTCCAGAGCACAGATCAAGTGTTAATTTATCTGTGTCCTCCCCCTCCCCTTCCTTCTTCTCTCCCCCTTCCCTCTTCCATCAACTTCCCCCACCCATCCCCCTCCCCCTTCCCCTTCCAAAGCACAGATCGAGTGTTAGTTTAGCTGTGTCCTCCCCTCCTTCCCTTTCCAATCCCCTCCCCTTCCCCTCCCCTCCCCTCCCCTCCCCTTCCCTCTTCCCCCTTCCGGTGAATTTCCAGTCGACATCCCACACAAAAGCTGGCATGAGCAGAGCGTCAAATACTCTACACACTAATAATATGTTCAAAGAGATATAAATAATGAATATAAATATTAGTAAATATTTTCTTTCATTGGTACAGAAGCCTTTACTTAAAACGAATGAGTACGTAAAACATTTGACGGATGGTTTGTTTTATTATTTTTTTTAGTAATAACCTCATAACAGAAAAGAATAATAGATGATGTTTAGTTGTGATTGAGAAGTAAAGTTGTTATATCTCCGTTCGCTCCTTTTTCCATTATCTTCTCGTATTATCTCTTTCTGACTACGCACATATCCCGACAGTATATTGGAAAAAGGATGTTCTGCATTCCAGAGTCACATACACGTTGACGCATGAATTTAGGCAGAGAAATGAATATCTTCTATCTTCCAGATATAGTGTTTTGGGAAAGCCCATTGCAGTGAACAGCCAGAGATTCCATTAACGTTTGACATTCGCGTAATTAATTAACTATTTAAGCAGTGGAGATAAGAATGCTACGACACCTACATTTCCATTCCAAGTTGCCGTTTCTGTGAACATTAGGAATGAGGAGTCACACCTTCCCAATCTGTAAGCAAATTCCTCAGCAGGACGAGGTCGAATTAACAGTCCAGTTTTCTCTTTCGCTCGTTTTGCCTAAAACCTGAGTTACAAATGTGGAGACTGTATAACACACACACACACACATACACATACACACACACACACCCCTATATATATATATATATATATATATATATATATATATATATATATATATATATATATATATATATATATATATAGATATAGATATATATATATATATATATATATATATATATATATATATATATATATATATATATATATATAGATATAGATATATATATATATATATATATATATATATATATATATATATATATATATATATATATATATATATGAAAATTGGTTTGTTTAGAACAGAATATGACTATTTTATAGGCTAGCATATTTTCAGTTTCGCGTGCATTACTTTGGTATTTTTTATCGAAATGTCCCCCTCAAAGTTCCTTTCCTTTATATTCATTGAAAAATTAATTATTAATGAACGATAAAGCATCTACTGTCAACAATTCTGCACTCAAGAATAGGAAACAATTTGGTTTTCAATTCTTGTTTCGTGTATTGATATAATTTTGTTAGTTCCATCTCATACGATCTGCCCTGTTGGAGCAACGAAGAAAAATAATCGAAATTCATTGGTCAATTTTATCTTTAAAGAAAACAGTAAGTTCATCAAAATTATATTGATTCAAATAAAGAATGGTGTTCAGGCCTAAAATATACGTTTGTTGTCTGGAAATCGAATATTAACTAAATAACCATCAGGGTGCATTACGAAATAATAATAATAATAATAATAATAATAATAATAATAATAATAATAATAATAATAATAATAATAATAATAATAATAATTTCTTGAAGTAACTTTCACAGAGAAGGTTTGGGAATCATGAGTTCGAAGAAGATCATTTTGCCCAACTCTTCATTCGTTCTTTCCCAATGCGGAATTCTCTGTCTTCTTCCGTATTTGTGCTCCGTTTACCTCTTAGAGGAAGTTCCTTCACATATATTTCGGTGAATTCGGTCCCTTTGGAAGCCATCGCTGTCTCAGTCTCTCATAAAAAAAATGATAACAAATAAAATTACAGAAGAATAAAATAAATCAATTATTAAACTGTGTTCATATTTTTACAGTTTCCTTCTCAGCAGGTAATCCTTCAAACATTCTACTTGTTTAGCATTTTCTAAGCCAGTGTATTGAAATAAGTAACTGTAATTGTAACAGCCACAATGCCTCCTTAACTTCTCGAATTCTTCGTGCTTTTTTGGATAGGCTTGTCACTACAAAGCCCTAAGATCCAAGTGGAAGAAATATAAAGATATGATGTCTGGTAGCGGGTAACGAACCCGGGTCCCATAATCGCAACGGGTTCACGTTGCATAATCAAATGCAATCTCAAAATACTGATAATAGAAGAGTTCAAATATTTCATTTAGTTTTTCGATACATTCTCATTCTGTAAAGAAACGAATGAAAAGTGAGGTTCAAATGAGCATCGAATGTGTCAGCGACAGAGGAAATTCATTAAACGGGCGATAATGAAATCATCGCCGACGTCGGCTCATTTAATGGATTTTTCGCTGTCAAGTCAGTCAGTTTCTGTCTGATGTGACAGTGAGTAATATCGGATACCGCAGTTTTTTAGAGAACAGTTCTGAATTTCTGTTATAATTTTTTTTCGTATTATTACCTTCTGGTCGTTTATTTCATTCATGAAATGTAGGATTTCGATTGCAATACAGAACACTTTTCAGCTGCTTCAGTGTTACGAAATCACCAGGCATTGCATGCGTTGCCTGAAGCTCATCATATAACGAAATAATATGAAAACGAAATCAGATAAAGCAATTTTATATTTACGAGATGAGAAATACATACTTTTGATGGCATATCGCTTATTTGTACTACGTAAAATAGTTTCAGTACGGAAGTTCTGATGTAAAAAAGGAAAGTTGAATAAGAAGAAATATTGCTCAGACCAGTGTCATAAATCCTTTGTTATTTGGCCTCGACTTCATTAGATTTCACTTTGGACAGAAGGAAGGCAAATATGATGGTAAAAAGAGAGTAATTCGGAAGATTTAGGGAGACCGAGCGTGCTCGCTAGATGGCGTGATCGAGATGTTGACTTATCAAGGCAGCATGAGTAGGAGTTGAGTGGCGCAATGTGCATATGGTAGTTCGACTCCACCTGTGTAAGTATTTGTAAGTATATGCTGCTGAACATTCGTGTTCCAGGCGTTCATGAACGACCCAGTATTACAAGATGGATTTATCAGAAGTGTTTTCTAGCGATAACCTTGTAAAAAAAAAAGAAGTCTTCTCTCTCGGTAGATAGAGAGAGAGAGAGAGAGAGAGAGAGAGAGAGAGAGAGAGAGAGAGAGAGAAAGTTAAAGTCAAGGATTTTGGCAGCTATAGTTTTTTGCTGAAAAATGTGCATTTACTAAATGTGCTGAACAACTTTCACATCAGTCAGTTAATTCAAGTATTGAAGAAGTGCGTGAAGATGATAGAACAAAAATACACTTTCACTGAAAGTTATAAGGAACGGTACAAAGAGAAGCATGAGTAGCATATGGAAGCTTTTTAATGAATAAAACAACATTTTTCAAACAGACCAGTCTCACAAGGAGATTGGGAACTGGTGGCCTTACAGCTGTCGCCTTGGCATTCGCGAGCCTTTTCATTCCGCAAGAACTCTGTTTTACACAGGTTCTACTTACCCGAGTATCACTTTGCGCATACACAATCAGAAACTGACACACAGACACAAACACACACACACACACACACACACACACACATATGTATATATATATATATATATATATATATATATATATATATATATATATATATATATATATATATATATATATATATATATTGTGTGTGTGTGTGCGCGCGCGTTTATGTATGTGTGCGTGTGTTTGTGTGTCTGTGTGTGTGAATATTTGCCACTTATGACAGCGTGACTTTAGATTCCTAAATATTATGCTACAAATGTTTGACAGCTGAATAGTTGGAGCTGACTGTTTATCATTGTTTCGAGACAAAGACCCAGATTCGAATCCTAGATGTGGCCGAAACGCTTATCAATGTAATTGCCTTTGGATGTAAGTTAATCCTAAGGTTCGTGTAATGCATGGTAAACTATATTAATGACTTAATATCTGTCAGTATTTCATTCTCTCTCGAGTTGAGCAAAACATCAGTTATTTTGGTGATGACCAACAAAAGCAAAGCAATATGACGGTTGTTTGAAGGATCTGCAACAGCACAATTCATCGGGAAGGAATGAACCGCACATATTCTTAACAATTAAAAATTAGGTAAAAATAATGAGAGATAAAAGAAACTATTTTAGCAGCAAGCTTCTTTGTCAATGATGCTGGAAAAGTAACCAGTTATATACCGATTCAATACAGGACTGAAGTTTCTTGAAGTGGAATTCCTCTGAGAAAAGAAACGGGTTTCTTACTGCTGTATTCATTTTCATTACTTATAAGACGATGGATTAAACCAAGGAACACACTTCAACTGAGTTTGACCTTTCATTGGTGAAGGTGATGGATATTTTCTTTCTTCTTTTCTTTCCCATGATGGTCGGGAGTTCAGGGTTTCTTTACCCTGATGGTCGGGAGTCCAGGGTTTCTTTCCTTCAGTGTTCCATGCAGAGAAATTCTCCCTTCCGAATATTTTTTTTTTTTTACAGGACTGAGCCGGTTTGGCAACGGTCTCAAAATGAATCGGGTTGTCGTGTCACCAACAAGTTTAATTCACCTAAGGGACTGAATGCATTCAGCACAAGCGGTTGTTGTATTCTCGGCTAGACGATTTTTTTTTTTTATTTCTCCTCGTTCTTTTCTGCTCTTATTCCCTCAGAGATAATTCATAGGATTCAATATAGTGATGTTTACGATTACTTTTCAGCCGATTTATTTTTATTTTGCCATTATTACTGAATTATTTAATTTTCTTTCTAAGATTCCACTTAAATTCTTCTTTTTTCACAAACAAACAACGCTTGTCAGAGAGAGAGAGAGAGAGAGAGAGAGAGAGAGAGAGAGAGAGAGAGAGAGAGAGAGAGAGAGATTCTCCGTTTATCCTGAAATGTATATCGAAAACAAATTCAACATATTGGAAGGATGTATTATATTTGTGAAAATGTCAACAGTGTACAGTGTGTGTGTATATATGTATATATATATATATATATATATATATATATATATATATATATATATATATATATATATATATATATATATATATATATATATATATATATATATATATATATATATATATATATATATATTATATATATATATATATATATATATATATATATATATATATATATATATATATATATATGTATGTGTGTGTTGGTAATGGAGTGTTGTTCTTTATTTCAACAAGATTAGTTTTGTGGCTCACGATGATGATGTATCAATTTGTAAGAATTTTTACAATGAAGGAGATATAAGTGAGGCTAAAAGTCTAATGTATGATGAATATGGATGCCCTGAAATGGCAAAGGTGCACAGGGGTTCAAATAAGGCTTTAAATGACCTGAAAGAGATGGTTGCTTTCGTAGCTCAGCAAGTAACTCCGAAGTGCAAATTCTGCATCACTAAATGCACCCAAGTGCCCCCGGTGGTGATGGATTTCATAGATACTGCAGCACTGAGCCATCACATCGCTAACTTGAGGGGTTAGATGACAATATCATCTGCAACACTGCAGCGACTTGCATCAAAGGTGGAGGCAGTGGAATCTCAAATTCTAGACATGCAGGAGGCTCGAGTAGTGATTTCCCAGCTACGGTAGTCAAAGGAAGAAGTAGTACAACCTCACCATGAAGAGCAAGAGAAGCAGCAGCCGCAGGAGTCATGGGAGAATCGAAGGCAACGACAGCAGTGCAACGTAAATCAGCAGCAGTCGCAGAAGAGTCAACATTCGGGGAAACAACTCCACCAGCGACTTCGAGATAATCACCGCCAGCTGTCTAACGATCGTTCTTCTGGGATCAACGGATACGGTATCCCGAGAGGACAAAGAAATTTTCAGTTGTTATCGGAGGAAGACAACAGCAGCTCATCAAGTCTGGATGATGATGACTAGAAATGGCAGGTACAGAGACACCAGCTAAGGAAAATTAGGCGTCGAAAAAAATGAACGTTTTTCTCAGAATTCTCAGTTTCAGCCAAGAAAGACGATGGCGATCTGCCATTATTGGAACGAGATCTGGAGAGGGATTAACGGCTGCCCTTCAGGTGCGGGATTTGAGCATTTTTGCCTTAAGACTGTCTCCTGACGTAGATGCCGAGGCCATGAGAGCTCACGTGGAAGAAATTGCAGGAGTTGAGGGGGCAGCGAAGTGTCAGCCGCAGATCCAATACCATCCTAATTATAAAGTCTTTCAAGGTAATAATTAGGGGAATGCTCAAGGAGAGGGTTCCTCATTTGTATAAACCTGAGAATTGGCACAAGGATGTTCTTGTGAAAAGATGGTATGAGTAACTTAAATTTCTAATATATTTGTTTTTCTGTAATAAATTTTTAGACCTTACGGTTTATATACAACTTTTTTAGGAGTCAATCATAAGAATTTCTTAATTTAATTGTCGATGTATAAAGTCAAATGTTCATTGTGTAAGGAAGGTGTGTGAAATTTCAGATATAGTTTGCTTACAAGAGTCATGGCTGCCTGTGCAACAACAGGATTTTTTTTAGGTCTACAGATAAGAATTTCTCGTTTTATGAACTATATATCACCAGTTGACCTATCACAAGGGCCGCTGCCTGGGAGACCTTTTGGTTTGGTGGCTTTTCTTTTCAGAAAAAATCTAGCTGGGCATGTTTCCTGCATTGCAACAAATGATGATAGGATAACTTGCATTGGGGTAAAAATTGATCTCAGCATTTACGTATCATCGGCTCTTACCTTCCATTTGATAATGGGGAAAACGTGAAAGAGTATAAAGATTAAATTATTTAGCCAAGATACACTGTCTGATGGAAGATCACATTAATAACTGTGTAATCACTATTGGTGACCTGAGTGCCCATCCGTAATCAAGATTTGGTGAAGAGCTTATTCAGTTTTGTAATGAATATAACTATAGTGCAGCTGAAGTGCAATTGCTGCCACAGGACACTTTCACTTATGTGAGTGATGCCACAGGGGGGCCACACTCGATGGCAAGATCACGTTGTTTGCCCCTCGTCTCTGATGGGGAAGTTTCAGCGGATCCAAGTAAATCATTACCTAATTGGACACGACCATGATGCATTATGTGTTTCCATTGCCTTGTCCTATCACACATTTATGACAACTTTAGTACTGAATAATTCAATAAATTATGCTGTTCGTAATAAAAATTACTTATTATGTTTAAACAGCAAATTCATTAAAGCGCATTCCCTTGCCATATCAATCCTTTTCACGTCGAGATCCATCGTGTCGAAATCTGGTACACAGATCATTAATACGTGATTATTGTAATAAATCATTACAGCTTTATTGTCATCAGGTAGTGCATTACGGTCAAAACCTAATTATGAGGAGATCCCTTCCTGGGTGGAATGAACTGGTAGATGACCATCACCGAGAAGCAAGAGACAGTTATCAATGGTGGAGGGACAATGGTAAACCACGCTATGGTCCCATATACTGGGAAATGACGTGTTTAAGACTACGTTTTAAGTGGGCCTTGAAATACTGTAAAAGGCAAAGGGAAAACGTTGTAAATAGGAAGATTGGAAATAATTTAAAAGGGAAATCAAGAATTTTTTGGAAGGAAATTAACAAGAAGAAAAGTATTAAATCTAAGGTTACTGAATGTGATGAAAATGCTTCCGGAAGTAATGCTATTTGTGACTTGTGGAGCTGCCACTGTACGGTTATATTTAATGATGATTCGCATCCTAAGTCTAGTCCTATCCAGGCAGGCGGCCATACCGAGGTCACAGTTGATGATGTAAAAAGGACAATTAAAGAAATAAATGCAAATAGCAGTCCTGTCCATGATGGGTTAACTGCTCAACACCTCATATGCGCCCACCCTGTGTTGTGCGTTTTATTGAGTTTCCTTTTTAATTGTTGTTTTGGTCACTCATTTCTCCCTGAAGAGTTGTTCCTATCGTTAAGGATAAAAATGATGACATCAGCAGTTTAAGTAATTATAGACCAATTTCTCTCTCAACGGTTTTGTCAAAGGTATTGGAGGCAGTTATTACTGATAAATGTTCAGCTTTCATGCCTACTTCAGATAATCAGTTTGCGTATAAGGCAAAACTTGGAACTTAAATGGCCATAACTGTTCTGAAAAATGGGACTATTGAATACAGTAGATACAGCACACCTGTATATTCTTGTTCTGTGGACATGACGAAGGCATTTGACAAGATATGTCATAAATATTAATTTGAAATAATGCTGAAAAGGGGGTTTCCAGCTTATATTGTTAGCATTTTACAATACTGGTATTCGACCCAAAAAATGAATGCAAAATGGGGTACGGATATATCGGAAGTATTTAGTGTTGCTTGTGGAATAAAACAGGGCTGTGTGTTATGGGATATGGAGGGGTTTAACATATGGTTGATATTGTTAAACGCACATGTATTAAGCCTGTATTATTTTTTTCTTCATGTCTACTTTTAGTATTTTGTAGGTTAGCTTCTATGTATAGAATTCACTCCAGTGCATTTTATGCGAAACAAAGCCTTTATTATATATATATATATATATATATATATATATATATATATATATATATATATATATATATATATACACATACATACACACACGTGTGTGTGTATATATCAAGATGAAGAGAAAGGTTTCACTTCCATATAACCCCTATAGCTAAGTGTTAAGGATATATTAGTTGTTTATTCGTAAAATTTCTGAAAGATGTTTAGTTTTTCAAAAGCCACGGTGAGGCTAGATTTAATGTATATATGTTCCACTGATGTACTGAACCAATTCATCTCATTAAGTTTAATATAGCAATAGTGTTGTTTTATTTTTAAAAAATTTTAATAATACGGTTTATATGCTTACTGATTAAAATGAATCTAATTATGAGTGATTCAGTCATGCTTGTAGATATGGCCTTAATGATCTGTCAACAGATGTTTCCCTCCTGCAAATCACAGTTGACGTCTCTCGATAGGAACCTGTCATGCTGGGAACCTTCACCTCTGCACAAAATCCTACGTCCAATTCCACTAACTTGGTAAAATACATGTATGGCGGTTCTCATTACAACGTTCATTAAAATAAAAAGATGGACGTAGGACTGTATTTCTTGACTTACGAGAAATGTCAGCCTATAAACCATTATTTGTGCCTTCCATGAGTTATACTCCTGTCTAAATATTGGTTCTATTTGTTGTGGCCCTTTATCTATGTTTTTCAAGGCGAATCAGTCTGAGTCACAGATCGCTTCATCATTCACGATGAATTTTGCATGAAGAAACACTTTTGCGAAAATAGTCTCTAATTAAACTATTACGTTATTTTTTGTGCGTGAAATAATCGTGGCTTTCTTATGAGGAGCAAGTCTACTGGAAATGGAATTTTGCCTGAAAAAAGAGATTAGTAAAATTATGATCTTTCACTGCGGACATTAGCAGAGATCTCACTCCGAAAGAGATCAAAGGGAAGCAGTCCTCCTGGTGGGGGCAAGACCTCAATTTCATTGTCGCTTGAGCCTCATGAGGCTTTTTAAAGCTCCAGTACTATGAAGCAAATGCAGGGCGTTGGGTTATTTCGCCAGCACGTAACTCGCTAAAGACCTCGTAGCTGAGAACATCGAGCAAAAGAGGCTGACATAGAAACATTCGTCGACCCGTGACCTTATTGCCCCATTATTCGGAAGACTGCACCTTGAGCACTGAATGTAGAATGTCTGACTCATCCAGTCAGACTTCTAAAAGTAAATGTGGATTTTAAAGTTTGTCAGACGTTGCGAAATGTGTATATATTTCAATCAATACATTATTGTTCTAGCAAATTGATTTTATTGCTAGTCCTCTTATTGACTCACTGGCGGATTGATAAACACGATATCTTGACGAAGTAACTGAAGTAAAAATAAAATCAGTGGTTCTTAGATAGTCATTTTAGGATAACGAAATTTTCCGCTCTCTAACGCAATCTTTTTTTTCTGGAGTAAAGAGACAAGCTCATTTTTACGTTGGTTTTAAATCAGAACATTTGAGAATCGGAGATTACAAAGAAGTATTTCCTAACATATCTCCGGGGGGAAAATCGAAGGCAAGAAACGTAAGGCAGGCTGTAACTGAAAGGAAATATCTCCCATTTCACTTTTGTTTATGCTTGGTTTGAAACCAAAATTATAGAAATTTTAACATTATGTTATTTTACAGAACAGCACTTTACTATATATATATAATAAGGGGATATTAATATGTATGTATATATATATATATATATATATATATATATATATATATATATATATATATATATATATATATATATATATATATATATATATATATATATATATAAGATATAACAATCGTAATGAAAATGACAATTGTCATGAAAATATGTTACTGTCTAAATCATTTCTATAAAAATTAGTGAAGAAGACAGAGTTGGAGTGAGAGGGTTCTCAGATCTAGTGTGTATGAAAATATTTGATGTCTTAGTGCAACGTAGACATTACTTTCAACTAGAGATGCGTGATCAAGGTGGTAAAGTATTTGCAGATTTCCTGTGTTATGTTTATTTGACTCAGGGATAATAGCTGTCTTACATTTCTGTTAGTAAACTGATGTTCTGATGTCCTGGCGAAGGACCATGAATTCGTAACATGGGTGTCTTGTGTGCGTGTATTTTGACACTGCGCGCCAATACGGGTGTGGTTGATTTCGAACACTTATCCCCTGACCTTCTTACGGGACAGACGTCTCAGTCCGCTTTTGTTCAGTGAAGAGAGAAAATGAGCTTCGCCTTTTTAATGGGCCCTTATAACATAATATATATTGATGGATGGACTGAATGAGCACACCTTTGAGGAGGAGGACATAAATTTGGTCTTTGGAAATGCCCTTTTGAACTTTGTTCTATTTCCAGTTATAATCAACCATTCCTATGCGCACTAGTGTCGTTTTAACGAAAAAAGTTGAGTATACCTTAGTTCAACCAGACCACTGAGCTGATTAACAGCTCTCCTAGGGCTGGCCGGAAGGATTAGACTTATTTTACGTGGCTAAGACCAATTGGTTACCTAGCAACGGGAACTACAGCTTATTGTGGCATCCGAACCACATTATACCGAGAAATGAATTTCTATCAACAGAAATAAATTCCTCTAATTCTTCATTGGCCGGCCGGAGACTCGAACTCGGGCCTAGCAGAGTGCTAGCCGAGGACTCTACCGACTCGACCAACGAGGAACTGACATCGTTTTAACGAAATTCTATAAATAAAACAAAGAACGGAAATTGAAATTCAAGTTTTTGCCAGCTGCCATCCAGTGCCTCTTGTTCTTTTAAAACAACTAATTTCCTATGAAATGTCGACCCATGTCTGCCGTTACCAAGACAAAGGATACATTAGCTGTCTATACGGAGAGGGAAGCAAAGTTCTCTGTGATGGAGAATTCGTGTTTTCATCTGAAGTCTTTTCCGTCCCAGAGGCTACATTGCAGATCACACGCAACCGAGGCAAAGTCAGACGGAAAAACAATTGTAAACGCAGCCAATATCAATTCTGTTGAAGTTGCGAAAGCATTATCTTTGATCTAGAATAATGCTTATGCAAAGGTTATTGCTTTTGAGTGTCAGTAGAAGACCCGAGCCTTGTCTGCAACAACTGCTGATGTACTTGGTCCGAATTTACCGAGTTGCTTTTTATTTATTAAAGATGCCTCTCTCTCTCTCTCTCTCTCTCTCTCTCTCTCTCTCTCTCTCTCTCTCTCTCTCTCTCTCTCTCTCTCTTTAAAGACCTCAGTGAGAAACCTCTAAAGCCAGAGTATCATCCAAGGTCGATTGAATGTTTCCAGAGTTATAAAGGGCCAAAGCCGGGGTTTTTGTGCACTCTGGGTGGCTGGGCTTTACTGACCGCCAACGACCGTGGCGGTTGATATGTTACGACCGTTCCACCAGCTGAACTTATAAGAAGGAACTAAGGGTATATAGAGATGTTTTGCTGTGTATTGTGTGCGTGACCTTTCTTTTATTTCAAATGCAACAAGAGTTCGAGTGCTCAGTCTTCTGTTCATTCAGAGATGAACCCTGAAAAATATTATACTCAATAGCAAGAATTATACTGTAGCACAATGCTTTCCACCAGAACATGTTTCAGTGCTATTACATTATCTTTAATGTTTTTTACACTTTTTAATATAAGTAGAAAAATCTTGCTGTAACGGGAATACATTTTATGTACTGTTTGTGGTTCCATAATGAACGTTGTTCACGAATCAAAACCAAAATTGTAGTTTTTATTTTTCATAATTAGTGAAGTTTTATTCTGATACAATGGAGGTTTTTTAAAACTTATATAATGTTTCCTTAAAAATAAATATATAGCGATGCCGATGTTACAGACAAATAGAGTTAAGAAGAGGTGATTTGCTTTTTGAAGCGATAAACTATTAGTTTCAGCCGGGTCCATTTGGATTAGGTGCAATAAATTCTGAGGAAACCGAACCAACAGCATTAATTTTTATTCTTGAGTTATGCCCGCGTTACTCTCCCTTTGTGTGTGCAAATGATCGTCCGCCAAACAACACTCCACAGACATTTTTTTTCCTGGAAATAAAAAGATTTTGGAAAAAATAAGTATATGTAATGGGCTGAAGGCTTATTCAAACATCCTCGTTGTTTTTACATCGCCTCTTTATTACAAAGTAGAATGTCCGAGACTTCTGTCTTAAAAACGTATCAGAAATAAAAGAGCAAATCAACTACACCCGGATTGACCTTGAAATACAAACATACGTTTGTATGTATGGTAACGTTGAGTTGCTAGGCACATCTCGTGACACAGACACATGATACTTTAACAGCATAACAGGATACGATTTTACTAACATGCTAACACAACAGTGTTGCCCTCGAATACAAAATACATATCACCGAAAACTGGCAAATAGGTTACCTCCTTGAATCACGCCACCTTCGGTTTGCGACGAAAGTGTCGACGTATTACCATGCTATCAAAACATTCGGAAAACACGAGTGAGCCTTCCTTCTCACTCCAACTTTCTTCCTCCCTACTCGCTTATGGGAGTGAATTCACCAGTAACATATTCCTGTTATTAATATTACATTCTGTTTTCCATATTAATACATATTTCATACATGCGTGCGATTCTAAAGGATAATTATTTTCATAAAATGAATCATATTGATATTATATGACATTACATGCATTTAGAACTGATAAATACCCAGAATTCTATTTGGTCTCTGCAAAAAAGATATATCCTTCCGGAGCCGATGGTTGAGAGAGAGAGAGAGAGAGAGAGAGAGAGAGAGAGAGAGAGAGAGAGAGAGAGAGAGAGAGAGCCCCTCCTGTGATAGTGTCCTGTGAAGCTCTCCAAGCTTATTGCCCTTAATTAAGCCGGCGAGATGTTGTTTGGCTCTCAGGCTCCGGTCAGGGATCGGGGCCAATGGCCTCATCTCAGTGTGTGAGAGGAATGTGTTCAAGTGTGCATGAACTTGCGTATGTGTATGAAGAAGACCGTGAATGTTCGACATTGTGTGTATGATATTTCATCGTTAATGTAAGTGTTTATTCTCCTTTGAATACACCTGGCGGCATTCATTTATTTTTCGTTCAGTTATATAGAACGTCTGATTTCCATTCTCGAATCCGGAGGCCTTCTGTCCAATCTGTCAGTCCTTAAAATGTCGTCCATTCATCTCTTCTTCTTAACTGTAAATCTTTTCAGCCATTTTGGGAACTTCTTTTTGGAACTTAATTTTTGTTCGTCTCCCAGATTGTGCAGCTCCCGTGAAAGCATTGTCCAGAATATGCTGTGCTGTTTGTCCTGTACAATGAAAAAAATATGTTTTTTGCCAATAATTCCCTATAATCTTCGTCTTCTGTCCCTGAATTTGAAACTAATTTGAATGCTTCGATATTTATCCGAAATCCGTTTTTTTTCTTTGGGAACATTTGTTCTCTTGATAAAGGCTCAGCGGATATTTTGATGCCTTGGAAATAAGATTCTCTTGATAAAGGCTCGGCGGAGATTTTGATGCCTCGGAAATAAGATTCTCTTGATAAAGGCTCAGCGGAGATTTTGATGCCTCGGAAATAAGATTCTCTTCATAAAGGCTCAGCAGAGATTTTGATGCCTCTGAAATAAGATTCTCTAGATAAAGGCTCAGCGGAGATTTTGATGCCTCTGAAATAAGATTCCCTTGATAAAGGCTCAGTAGAGATTTTGATGCCTCTGGAATAAGATTCATTTGGTAAAGGCTCGGCGGAGATTTTGATGCCTTAGAAATAAGATTCTCTTGATAAAGGCTCAGCAGAGATTTTGATGCCTCTGAAATAAGATTCTCTTGATAAAGACTCAGCGGAGATTTTATGCCTCGGAAATAAGATTCTCTTGATAAAGGCTCAGCGGAGATTTTGATGCCTCTGAAATAAGATTCTCTTGATAAAGGCTCAGCAGAGATTTTGATGCCTCTGAAATAACATTCTCTTGATAAAGACTCAGCGGAGATTTTATGCCTCGGAAATAAGATTCTCTTGATAAAGACTCAGCAGAGATTTTGGTGCCTTTGAAATAAGATTCTCTCGATAAGGGCTCAACAGAGATTTTGGTGCCTTTGAAGTAAGATTCTCTTTTGATACCTCTGAAATAAGATTCTCTTGATAAAGGTTCAGCAGAGATTTTGATGCCTTAGAAATAAGATTCCTCTGATAAAGGCTCAGTGGAGATTTTGATGCCTCTGAAATAAGATTCCCTTGATAAAGGCTCAGTAGAGATTTTGATGCCTCTGGAATAAGATTCATTTGGTAAAGGCTCGGCGGAGATTTTGATGCCTTAGAAATAAGATTCTCTTGATAAAGGCTCAGCAGAGATTTTGATGCCTCTGAAATAAGATTCTCTTGATAAAGACTCAGCGGAGATTTTATGCCTCGGAAATAAGATTCTCTTGATAAAGGCTCAGCGGAGATTTTGATGCCTCTGAAATAAGATTCTCTTGATAAAGACTCAGCGGAGATTTTGATGCCTTAGAAATAAGATTCTCTTGATAAAGGCTCAGCAGAGATTGTGATGCCTCTGAAATAAGATTCTCTTGATAAAGACTCAGCGGAGATTTTATGCCTCGGAAATAAGATTCTCTTGATAAAGACTCAGCAGAGATTTTGGTGCCTTTGAAATAAGATTCTCTTGATAAGGGCTCAACAGAGATTTTGGTGCCTTTGAAGTAAGATTCTCTTTTGATACCTCTGAAATAAGATTCTCTTGATAAAGGTTCAGCAGAGATTTTGATGCCTTAGAAATAAGATTCCTCTGATAAAGGCTCAGCGGAGATTTTGATGCCTCTGAAATAAGATTCCCTTGATAAAGGCTCAGCAGAGATTTTGATGCCTCTGTAATAAGATTTTCTTGATAAAGGCTAAGCGAAGATTTTGATGCCTCTGAAATAAGATTCCCTTGATAAAGACTCAGCAGAGATTTTGATGCCTCTGGAATAAGATTCTCTAGATAAAGGCTCAGCGGAGATGTTGATGCCTCTGAAATAAGATTCCCTTGATAAAGGCTCAGTAGAGATTTTGATGCCTCTGGAATAAGATTCATTTGGTAAAGGCTCGGCGGAGATTTTGATGCCTCTGAAATAAGATTCTCTTGATAAAAGCTAAGCGAAGATTTTGATGCCTCTGAAATAAGATTCCCTTGATAAAGGCTCAGCGGAGATTTTGATGTCTCTAAGATAAGATTCTCTTGATAAAGGCCAAGCGAAGATTTTGATGCCTCTGAAATAAGATTCCCTTGATAAAGGCTCAGCGGAGATTTTGATGCCTCTGAAATAAGATTCTCTTGATAAAGGCTCAGCAGAGATTTTGATGTCTTTGAAAGAAGATCGGGCGAAAGGACCTAAACGTTGCTTGAAAGATTTCCACGGCAGGCTTTTCAGTAGCCGTCAACATAGGCTATAAGCAAATTAAAAACTTTTGTCATTATTGTTATACTGACGTTGGTATAAGTGAGCTTATAAAAGTAAATAATAACCGTTAATGACCCTGAAAGTGCTAATTGGCTTTTGGCAGAACGCAATGCCACCAGCAGTGAACAGAGAGAAGAGAACACAAACAGAATTTTGTTTATTTGATTTCATTGCTTTCTGATTTGTACAATATAATCATTGTATTTCCCGCCGATAAAAGCTGCCACTTTACATTGAAGCATTTTCCAGCGCAATCGGCTTTTCCTTTGTGATTTGTTGGCTATCATATGTGCATTCATTCTTCGCTTTATTTATTGTTTCATTTTTTATGTCTGATCCGTTCAAATAGTGCAAGTCACACTTCCTGAAAAAAGTATTTTCGAAATAACCAAAACTTTTCTTTTTGAACCTGCTAACGTCTGCACTGCTTATTTCTCTCTCTCTCTCTCTCTCTCTCTCTCTCTCTCTCTCTCTCTCTCTCTCTCTCTCTCTCATTTGACCTTTGTACGAATTCTAATTGTGGCGAAGTTCATTCCCTCACACTTGAGTTCCAATTTATCGAAGTCATTAAGTAAACTGGGCCTTGAAAGTGAAATTCTCATTTTGCTCAACCATTTCGGATTTATATATTCATTTGGAACGTCCATTTATCAGGTAAATCTTATTCGTATATCATAAAGGAAGGAGAGAGAGAGAGAGAGAGAGAGAGAGAGAGAGAGAGAGAGAGAGAGAGAGAGAGAGAGAGATCACTAATCTTTGTATATCTTTCTTTCAAAATACCCTTACCAGGGAGAAAGTACAGATGAGTGTCTGTAGTTACAAACAAACAAGCAAATACCCCTCTACCAGAAAAGAGAGAAAAAAATGAGCCGTTCTTAGAGCCTTAGACTCCGTGTCTTCTGATGAAGCCATATTATGGCTGCAGAGGAAACACATCGTAGAGTAACGTGCAACCGAGAGCAAGTCAGACAGGCAAGGAATTGTCCACCATGGTGTCCGGTAATTTCATTACAGTAATTCCATCCCATGGTAATTACATATTAGACATTTTCATTGCAATGTACTTACGTTGCAATACATTACATCGTTAGTAATTTCATCGCAGTGTAAAACCATCACACAACAATATATATTCTGAAAAAAAATGTAGAGATTCAAAGATAAACTAAAAAAAAAAGCAAAACTTATTTATGGTCAATTCCCCTTAGATAGTGCAATAGTTCACGATTTTCTAGTTACTAAACCATTCGAATACTCAAAAAGACAAATTACGGGTAATTCCCCTTAGATAGTCCAGTAGTTCACTATTTTCGAGGTCATTGACGAGGGAAATCTACTTACTGGGTATCTAATTGCCCACAAAAGACAATTTATGGACAATTCCCCTTAGTATATAATCAAGTAGTTCGCGATTTTCTAATTACTAAACTATTCGAATTCACCTGCTTCTTTGCTCAAGTCCTGCCTACTACTTCTCCTATATAAGAAATTGTTTCTTACAGTTTTCGGTTTTTATTTGCTGTTTTTCTTAAAAAGAACACACTCGCAAGCCCTCAAAAAGCTCACTGATAATGGTACTCTGTTTGTGAGAGAGAGAGAGGACAAGTGGAGAAAGTACTATTTGAAAATGTGATCAAATTTATACAACAAAGTGCCACGCAAGAATTCATACAAATGGAGAATCCATTACAAAACAGTTTGGAGAACACAATCATGAAGGCACAATCATGAAGGCAGTGATGCTCGCGTTAAACCTGCTAGAGTGATAAATGCCACGAAAGAAACAGCCAATTCGACTCGGGAAATAACGCATTGCATCGCAACCCAGGCACACGTTGGGGGTATCCCGAGCAGATGCTGGTCAACTACCAAGCTTCCATTGCTTAAAAAGGAATATTCGAAATGTTAGAAATGTAGCAGCACAGGTCCCTGCAAATCCAGTATGTTTACTCCAGTTAAAGATACCTCCGGACTGCAAAGAAACATGCAAATCAACCTTTTCTTCTGTTCGACGGCGATGATGGACCAGACCGAATTATTCTATTCTCGACTTTCAGAACAGTGCGCCCTTTATTCAAGCAGCTGTACACAATACATGGTAGGCCTATCATGAATGGTGATGATTTGCCTCTTGCGTATGTTTTAATGGCCAAACAAACTGAAGAGAGTTACAAGAAGCTTTTGTGAGAACTAAAAGCCAACCTTATCACCAAACACAATAATGACCGATTTTGAACGCGCAGCTATTAATGCTTTCAGAGCAGTTTTTCCAAATTCAAATCAAAAAGGTTGTTTTTTTCATTTTTCCAAATGTTTATTTCGATCCATTCAATCAAATGGTCTACAACAGTTGTACGAAACTGATACAGAATTTGCATTAAAAATGCATATGATTGCTACAATTGCATTTGTGCCAGTCATAGATTAGTAAGCACATTTGAATATTTGATCGATAGTAATGATTATTCTGAAGAAGCCCAGCCTGTCCCTGCGTGTACTGGACTCCCAAACCATCACTCAGTGCCTCGACCTCCTCGATTTGATCATGTTTTGTGGAATTGTTTTAACGCTGCCAAGCCTTACTTAAGGTGCCTCTCAAACAAACAAATCCTGTGAAGGCTGGCATCGATCGTTCAGCGAGTTGATTGGTGCATCTCATCCTACGAATTGGACATTTTTAGACATTTTGAAGAAAGAACAATCAAGAAATGAAGCAATACTGGAACAGTATACCGCTGGTTCAAACATTCCTCATCGTAAAAAAAAAAAAAATATATATATATATATATATATATATATATATATATATATATATATATATATATATATATATATATATATTATTATATATATATATATATATATATATATATATATATATATATATATATATATATATATGTAAGGATAGTACCGTAAGAATCCTACGCATAGTCAATGACTTCGGAAATCGCGAACTACTGGACTATCTGAGGAGAATTGCCCATAATTTGTTTTTTTGAGTATTGATGACATCCGTTTAAAAGTCTTTTTATAGAATATTTTTTTTCTTTTACCTTTGAATTTCTTTGCATATTGTTACGTAATAACATGTAAGAGTTTGTATGAACGGACGAATAAATAATTCTTAATGAATATCACCTTTTTGTACCTTTTTATATCTTGGGGCATGATGTTTTTCCTTTGAATATCTTTAGATTTTCTTCAAAATAAATATTGTTCTCTGATGTTTTTTTACCTTGCAATGAAAACCAAGCGATGAAATTACTGAAAATGTAATGTATTGCAACGTAATTCCATTGCAATGAAAATGTCTAATTTGTAATTACCAAGCGATGAAATTACTGTTTTAAAATTACAGTGAATCGTCCGCCATACGACAAGAGATTTCTCTTCTCTCCAAAATTATACTTCTGCTTTCTGTAGCACACTAAATTGCTTTTTTCGCCCAAAGAATTCTCTCTCTCTCTCTCTCTCTCTCTCTCTCTCTCTCTCTCTCTCTCTCTCTCTCTCTCTCTCTCTCTCTCTCGCAATACACAACACACGCAAGGACACTCATGTTTTATAATTGTTTCGTAATAATCTAAAACATACTGAGCGAAGGCTCAACAGGTCAAAATTACGCTTGTAATACTCATTCATAAAATATGTAGCCATTCGTTTCTGATCAGGTGACCTCGATGGAGGCTTGGCATAATATGTGATACGAACTCACAGTGAAAATGTGAGATCAAAAACTGGGAGAGCTGAAAAAGCTCCCTCAGCCATAATGAATGAAGCGAAATGAAGGTTGTAAAGGCAGTGGCAAAGCTCTTCTGGGAACAACGTGATATTACGTAAATTTTGCCGCTGTTGAAAGTGTTATCAAGTATTAGAATATACTGCTCATGTTGCCATTTATTGTGATGATGATAGGCATTTCCACGCAGTTTGACGGAATCAAGTTTCGAGGTTCTCCAAAATATGCCGCAGAACAAAAGGCAGTCACATTACATTTTTTTTTTAAATAAACTGGAAAAATCAAAGCAATTAAGACTCGCATGAGATGGAAGAGATCTCTCTTCCATGAGAAACAACGAAGGACAAGCGAAAGAAGTCTGCCCAAAGTTGTGGCTCGAGAGAGAGAGAGAGAGAGGCGGGGGGAAGAGAGAGAGAGAGAGTGCTCTTTTAGCTGTCACACAAGACGGTATTCAAAGCCTCAGAAGTGATGCAACTTTGCCCTGCAGACTTCGGAGAAAGTTGAGAAGAAGTTTTTTCTTTGTTTTGATGAATCCGTCTTCAAGTTAATCGAGTTTGCTTGAGAGGGTTCACTCAAGCGCCCTAGTTTCCTGGCCATTTTTTTTACCATTTTTTTTGGGGGGGGAGGGTTGTTACGAGGGTATAAATGTTACAGATATATTAAATCACTTTTTATCTTTCTGTAAATGAAAACCATTGTGCCGGCTTTGTCTGTCCGTCCGCACTTGTTTCTGTCGGCACTTTTTCTGTCCGCCCTCAGATCTTAACAACTACTGAGAATAGAGGGTTGCAAATTGGTGTGTTGATCATCCACCCTCCAATCATCAAACATACCAAATTGCAGCCCTCTAGCCTCAGTAGCTCTTATTTTATTTAAGATTAAAGTTAGTCATAATCGTACTTCTGGCAACAATATAAGATAGGCCACCTCCGGGCCGTGGTAAATTTTCATGGGCCTAGGCTCATACAGCATTATACCGAAACCACCGAAAGATAGATCTATTTTCGTTGACCTTGATTATGCACTGTAGAGGCTGTACAGAAAACTCGATTTCATCTGCGCAATTTTTATTTGTTTTTATTTCTCCTAATCCTTTGTTTCGTTCTTTCCTTTTCTCAGAGAGAGAGCTCTTACTCTGTGAAATCCTGTTCTACAATTTCCTAACTTTCTGGCTTAACCTGTATAAACAAATGCTCATAATTGTTATGACGAATGATGCCGTACAAATGCACACTCGACTACGGAATGTTATGACCATTATCAAATAGGGAGCGATACAGCGTTTAGGCGTAAACGATGACAATTATTCATTGAATAAAAGGATAGTTACTCTCAGGACAGCCCCCAGTCTTCGGGGAAACTCCTGAATCGGTGGCTCTTGATATGTTATAATATGATAAAAATGAAGCTTTAACACATGCAGTTTTGAGCAAATATATAAAACATTAACCTGCATTGATAGGTTATTGTACTTGAAACAGCAAACCATTCCCTTTTCCTTCTTCACTGAAAATGGTTTAGCTAAACTGAAGGGTGTTATTGTACTTAAGCCATTATCAAAGATTCATACTTAAACAAGCGTAGGCGTAAGCAGTGACGGGAACCAAATGAAATCTTCAGAAAAGTTTTCTGCTATCAGTCTCTCTTTGGTCGAAAGCGTTACGTAGGGCAATCATTAATCTTCTGCATTTTTCAGACCTGATTCAAGTGCTTCCCCTTCCTTGCTAAAAGCTACTTTGAAATTTTCTTAAAACTTGCAGTTTGAGAATTTACCACTCAATCTAATATTTATTTTCAGTTCTTCTGTGGTTTTGTTGCTACTTGTAGAATCTAACAGAAAAATCGACGAATGGAGTATATTTTTTTGTTCGGTTGATGTACAGTATTTCAGATCATGCAGATTTTCATCATAGAAAGACCGAGTGTTCATATATCACAGTCATAGTAATTTAAGTTTGCTAATAATAGCTCATTTTCATCCACTGTTACAAGAACACCAAATAATGCTAGTAAATAGCTAATTTTTATTCACTGTTATAAGAACAGCAAATAATGCCTTGTGTTAATCACATCATGATTTTCGTATGATCAGTTATGCTATCTCATTATTCTGGATTCTCGGGTATGATTAAGCTATAATACCAAAGGTTATTATTTAATTACCGGCAACTCAGTAGCTCATATTTGCATTCATTAAACAATGAAGTGGTTGACAGCTTCCCTGGCAGACGAAATAAGTAATGCATAATCTGCTACATTTCCTGGAAACTCAGATGATTTCAGGCTACAACAATGAATCTTGAATGAATGCCCTGAGTTTAGAATTTCCGAGTTGATATTAGCTTTGCAAAATACATGCAAACACAACTGGACTCATTCCATCGTACTGGACTGCATTAAATGCGAATGATAATGGTGATTAGCTTCCATCAGCTGAATGCGATTAAAGCCTAATGCCATTGTTTTGTATCCAACTCCCTTTCATATTAGCAAGGATATGGCGTCATGAGAAAATTCAATTTTATTTTTCTTCTATTTCAACATGTCCTTTGCATTCCGTTTAAATTTTAACTATCACATCCTAAAGTTTTACCTACGTTAATATATGAGTCAGTCTTTGAACAGCTTGTGTTTGACCTAGTTCATATATACAGTATTTACAAATACCTACAAAATTTTTTAAAGTATGAGACGGTCTTCCTTTCTGGGTGAACTATCGACCTGCTCATGATGACTCTCTCTCTCTCTCTCTCTCTCTCTCTCTCTCTCTGTGAATTTGTGTGTCTGGGGAAATCGCGGAGGCAAACTCAATTTTTTCAATATATTATCCGATTACGAGACTAGAAAATGAAATCGGAAGAGAAAAGAGGAAACCCGGATGATACGAAGTCTATAATGTCAAAAAGCAATAAAGCCACGCGGTCAATGCAACTGCAATATTCCGAGTGGATAAAACGTGGCTGGTACAAGGCCACAATAATACAGACTGGAAATAAACACCGCAGTAACTTGACCGACAAAGTCAAGGTAATTACGAGTTTTATGGGTCAGTAAAATTACTGCGCTTTGAAATATAAGTAAATGAATGCATGGAAGTAACGCCAAGGGAATGACGCCATGGATTCCCAAGAGTTGCTCTAGCAGGAGTGTCAAGGGGAATGGAAAGGGAGGGATATATTCATATTTCCGTTCATCATCGGAAGACGAAATTCGACTGACGCATGTCCCTTGGACTCATTGCAACATCTGATTATATATATATATATATATATATATATATATATATATATATATATATATATATATATATATATATATATATATATATAAATTGTAATAACCACAAGGCCCTTGTAGCTTCACTATTTCTTCACACTTTGAGGTTATTTCAGTTACATACGTATGTAGTAAAAAAGTTACCAGCAGATTCTCTCTCTCTCTCTCTCTCTCTCTCTCTCTCTCTCTCTCTCTCTCTCTCTCTCTCTCTCTCTCTATATATATATATATATATATATATATATATATATATATATATATATATATATATATATATATATATATATATATATATATATGAAAAGGACATGCCAGGCCCGCTTCCAGAGCAGCCTCCTGGAAGCATCCCCGGAGGAGATCCTCTCAACCGGGTGCGTTCCTCAGGCTCCCCCGAGGCAGGCAGCCACATCTCCACTCCGCCCTTCCTCATCTGCAAATAAACTCAGGCCATTAATCGCCTTGCCTTAAGCAACCTGATTTCCAGGGAACTCTGGCGTTAAGCAAACGTTTATTTCTTTAATTATAGAACGACTATCACCACACTGAATGCAGCTTTATAATAAACGCCCTATCAATTAAAAATTCTGGAACGGATATTATCCCACGTGTGATTTCACCCAACACATTTAGTTATAACACCTCCGAAGTAAGAACTCTTGAGCACTGGGCTTCGATGGCGACGATGGGTCTATTCCTACTCCAGTAAATGTGTCTCACCTCGACAGATACGTGTATGCATGAGGGATAATGAATATGGCTTAAACCTATTTTTTGGCCACGTGGTGAAAAAATAACCTACATCTGTCGTAACGGATGCCGGTTCGATTCCTGCCACGTGCGTCAGAATTTCATCATAAGAAACTTACGGTTTGTACTGACAAGCACACTCATAAAGTGTAAAGAAATCAGAAAGTTAAGAGTCATTGGGGCTATTTCTAACAGACACACACACACACACATACACACTGAAGCAAGCACAAAACCTTCATTATATTAGGTCCCCCTACTATAATGATGCTTTCTATAGTAAGGCAGCCCAAAATTCTAGTCTCACACCAGGAAATATGTTCACTTCGATTTCCCTTCATGTGCATCATCGCCACCGTCAGTTTCATTTAATAGAAGAGATTTCCCTTTTCTAAAAGGTTAATTGTGGTTTTAATCGTGAATGCTGTTTACACTTCGTATATTAATAATAGGTATTCGTGACATACAGGAGCTCGCAAACATACACTCATACGGTATACATGTTGCAGCCTATGTTGACGCGATTTGGAGATAACTGTGACGAAGTGACCAGGCACGTTCAAGTTTCCCTAATACAGGCTGTTATACACAAACAGTTCCTACCACTAAAACTTTTACATAAATATATATATATATATATATATATATATATATATATATATATATATATATATATATATATATATATATATATATATATATATATATATCTTCTTCTTTTTTCTTTTAACGTGCTTTTATTCCCGTTTTTGTATGGGGTAAGCACGATGCCTTCTTTTGAAGGACTTTTTGATTTGGCTTTGGGGTAGACCTGTGGTCTCGATCGGCTGCCCTGCCTGACATCGCTTAGACCCCGGTACGTATGTTTCATGTATCATACCAGACCCAACGCCCTTTCTCCCCAGCAGCGAGAAGTTATTGCGCGGGTATGGCGAGAGTTCGAGACGTGTGAGATGTTTGTTATGTTTTTAGAAGGTGTTGTAGTGGCTTTGTTTTGTGTGTGTATTTAGTCTGTAACATCCATTTGCTTTTTAAGCAAACCTATCCGTTGATTACATATATAATCCCGGGATGTCTACACGGATAGCAAAGTGTCTGCCTCTCTGATCAGCCGGCTTGCGGGATTGAACCCGCGCCACAGACCTCTACGAAGTCCGAAGCTGCTGCTGTAACCGACTGAGCCATCGAGGCTCTAAATATATATATATATATATATATATATATATATATATATATATATATATATATATATATATATATATATATATATATATACATCAGCTCGCGTCAAGGGAGAGAAATCTGAACTTTTCTACTACAGTCGTTGGCAGAACATTGAGTCTCATCCATTTCAGTCTCTCATCAGTTTTCAGTGGATGTTGTCATCGTCACTATGTAGCGCTCATCCTCCTTAATGAGTCACGTCATTTAACGAAAGCCGTGCATCCATCCATTAGGCGATCTCATTCCCATTCCCTGGAGCATGACAAGCCTTGATAGATTCCTTTTCCAGAATGGTATCACATCATTTCGTTCGCAATTGAAGCGGTGCAGCTCTGGCGTCTTAAGCACCTTTTAGTCTGTTTGTCTGTTAAGACCCCGCTGACGTCATTAAAATGTTTGCTTATACCTTCGATAATACTTAAGTTCTCCTTTAAGTTTTTTCGTTCGCATATAGAAAATAGTGTCCTGAATCACTTGTCTTACCAAAAAAAATTTTTTTTAAACGAGATAGCATTTATACCACTCACTTTCATTTTACATTATCATAGACATTAGGCAGTTTCGTATTTACCATTTCGGGAGGGTTGTAGGAAGATGCATAAATGACACTATATTTGTATGCCCTGACATCAGGATGTTTAGGATTCATTTGGTTTTAGGAATCTTAAATCTTTCCTGCATTTGAATTATTTTATCAGTACATTTTTGTCTTCCATTTCTCCTCTAGTCAGTGTTCCTTCACACAATCGAATTTCTGCTCCAAGGGATCTTCAGGGGCGCTTGTTGAGAAGACCATCAAAATGGTGATGATATTGGATCCTCCTGCAAAAGGAGAAGGTCTTCCATCTCTTGACGCTCTCCCTCAGTCTCATTCCTCGACCAAGGTTTTGCATTTCAGTGCCCCTTCTATCAAGGGAAAAGGCTACGTGCAAAAAGGCCTTATATCAACTTGTTTTGTGTGTGTGTTTGAGAGAGAGAGAGAGAGAGAGAGAGAGAGAGAGAGAGAGAGAGAGAGAGAGAGAGAGAGAGGTGGGGGTGGGGGAGAGAGGGTGGGGGTGGGGGAGAGAGGGTGGGGGTGGGGGAGAGAGAGTATGGAAGTTGGAATGAAGAATGATTAGTTTTGGTTAGGATAATAAAAACACCCTTTTTCAATTCATACGGACGCGGAAGATAATTACTAGTTTTTAAAAGTGTTGGTATAAAGGCTGCAAATGACATGGAAAAATAACACGTTAGTAAAAGCTCACTCGAATTATTTTTACAAAAAGGACTCGAAGAACATCACCCGACCCTTCTTGTCTCAACAAAAAGTCTCCTCTCATTATGCGTCTTTTATGCTAAGTTAGCGAATCCGAGAGTAAAGTCAGTTTGATCATTTCATCATACCAACACTTTCTACAACAGGTAATGTATTATCTTCTTAGTCTATGTATTTACAGAATCATTTGAATTATGGAATGGAAGTGTGGGATGTTTCTACAATCGTTGCTAAAAAAGATCATAAAAAACAAATTCTCTCTCTCTCTCTCTCTCTCTCTCTCTCTCTCTCTCTCTCTCTCTCTCTCTCTCTCTCTCTCTCTTAAAAAAGCAAAGCGTATGCAGAAGGTCGGAAAATTGATCAAAGCCCTTTTTGCCCGTTTCATTTCCGTTTGATAGATGAGCACTGAAATGCAAAATCAGGGTTGAGGAATAACAGTCAGGGAGAGCGTCAGTTGACGGGAGGCCTTCTCCTCCTGATGGAGGATCCAAGATCATCACCAGTTTGATGGCCTTATCGACAAGCACCCCTGATGATCTTTCGGATCGGAATTTCAATTGCACTAAGGAAAAAGGAGTAAGGAAGAAATGGAAGACTATAAGTGGGCGGGTAAAAAAGCTTCAAACGCGGGAAAGGAAACATTGCGGATGGCACAAAATCCAAACGCTTCATTTAACACGAATCAACGTAACTATCAAAAAAACATTTACCACTTTCACAAACTTTAAACCATTTTGTGTAATTGTTTTCACATTTTTATGTCATATCACTTATTCCTAGCCTGTGGCTCCTCTTGGTTTTATTTCCTTGGGTTTATCACTTACAGATATTACATTTGCGGAGGCCTGTTCGGCAGTGTGGAATGCTTAATCGGTTTTAACCAAAATGGTTTTGTCAAGTACAGAGTCTGCATTTCCGGAGGCCTATTTATCGAGGTGATGTACTTTAAGGATTATTTTTATTGGCGTCTGTGTGGTTCTGTAATAATAATAAACAATAGTAGCAGTATGTGTGATTCCTTTAATAGTCACTAGCATAATAGGAAACCATATTATTAACAGCTTTCACACTTAAGCTAAAAAAATGTTTCTATAAAGTTATGGGTAACAACATAAGCAAGCAAGATTTTGTATTTTATATTAGTTTATATTACATTCCTGATAAATAAATAAATAAATAACAATTTCAACTGTAAATTATGAAAGTAGCTCGACGAGTGAAAATAATTGTAAAAATGTTAAAAATGATAAAAGGCTGATTATTCATTGGCAGGTTTTTTGTTTATGTGGAATCAAGTTCCCATGGATGTTATTTTTGAAATTGCTGAATTTCTGGGTGAGTGGAAGCCTAATTACCTTCTTTCGCATAGGGCTGAGAAAGCCCTCAAATACATAAAAGGGGAAGGGAGAGGCAGTGGGAGTTCCCTTCGAAAGAGGCGGCAGACAGACCCCAAAGGCTTTAGTAAAAGCCACGATGACTGAAGAGAAGCTGAAGGTGTCGAAAGCAGCAGAGGGACAGAGATGAAGATGATCTTCGCTGAGTGCCAGGAATTTCCTTGAAAGGAGATTCCTTTAGGCGAAGCTGGTAATCTCTCTCTTTCTCTCTCTCTCTCTCTCTCTCTCTCTCTCTCGTGAAAGCAAAGTTCGCTTGAGATACAAGGGCCCTTCAAAGGCTGAGTAGCATTCAGAAGGATGATCATCAGACGTCACCCAATTCTCGCATTCAGTGGCGGAAACAAGTCATTAACTCTGAAGGAACTTTTCAACATACTTCGTCAAGGACATTTTCCGCGATGGCAAAGACTTGGACGAAAAAGGTTTAAGAAGAAGAAAAAGAATTTTAACAATGTCAATAAATTCAGAATAAAGTTTTCGTTGGTATGCATCCTCACATGAAAGGAAACTATGGGCAACAACGAGGACTTTGAACGTATTCCTTACCTTCGTCTATGCTGCTTGTAAAGTACCAACTCCCCGAACAACCAGAAGAGACGAAAACTCATATATACTCTTTTTGGTGTTAATTCCCAGAGAATCTCATTTTGGAATAGAAAACTTTTGTTCATTTACACAAAGGAAACATTTTCAAATAACATGTTTGACCTATTCTAAAACTGGATTACAGATTAAGCTTTCTGTCCTATGCTCTTTTTTTAAGATCATATTGGAAAAAAATTTTTAATACAAAGTAAAACCGGGCAATGTTTTTAGAAAAATTATTCTTAGAAAATGTGAGGCGATCAATATGGGAAATGATCTACCAAACCGAAGGAAAGCGAACCTGGTGACTGATTCCTCTCAATAATAACTTTTGTCATTTATTCTCAAATGCTATGAAACCCCCTCATGGGAACCTTCCCTGTTCAGAGGTTGCTTCGCCTTCTTTACGCTTCGTAAATATCTTCTTGAGAGTTTGCCTTTGGCCTCGGTAATATTTTTAAATCTTTAAATTTCAACTTTGGAATTTTCTCACATTTAATTCTGGCTAAAGTTTTACAGATTTGGAGATACTGCCAAGATAAAACAAACCTTATATACTACTACATTCATTATAATTACTTTGCATCAATAATGTTTCTCGAGTTTCATAAAACCACGAGATATGTAAAAAAGTAGGTCATGTTTCAATCAGGCGGATCATTGTCCATCAGAATTATAGCCAACGATGAAATGCTTTGAAATCGTATGAAAACGTGAGGCAGCGCCAAAATATTTAGGAGGAATAGGAAATAAAGTGATGAGTAAACGTTGCCAGATCGTTCCTTCCTCGTGCGTGAATCTAACCTCAGTTCTGTTTCGTATGCAAAGGGTTTTTATGCTTACTGTATGAAAGAAGAGGAAAGATGGCGGAGTTGGGGTTGTCATCACGCATCCGTATCCACAGGCGTCTTTTTTATGACCACAAAATCATGCTTACTGACTCATTTGAGCGTTGGAAATCCATTTACTTCTTCTAGTCAATGCCTCACTGTTGGATGTTTTGATGCACTACAAGTCTTAATGAATTGGCGGTCTGCCGCTGAACTTTTTTTTTTTATGTCGAGCGAAATAAACTGACATATCTTTTTATATATAAGAAGTAGGCAGATTTTTTATCGATCTATTTTTCCAGATTAAAAAGTCTAATTAAATGACATAATTACACAACGGACTTTATATGTAAACCTTTCTGTTCGTTTGGGCGTAAAATTCATGACTTCAGAGTATCGCAAAAACAATTTCAATGCAAATTATTCACTGTATAAAAGAGCAGCAATTTAAAGGACATTTTATATTCATATTTGAGGTAGGTACGATGGATTTCACTTGTTTCGTAAATAACCCTCTTTGCAATGCATAAGCACCGGTTTGTTGGAATGAACAATGATTTATATAATACGTGTCCACCTCATAAGAAAAAAATAGTACAGAAAAAATCATTTGGAAAGCAATAGCTCGTGGGAATGATGTAAAAGAGAACAAAGCATTATAAAAGTTTTTTTTATTTAAGTCTCGTATTGTTTACAAGCAACTTAGAGAAAATACAGTGAAAGGAAATGATTAATCACTAATTCATTACTATGTGAGTTCATTTCCCTAGATATGGCAATGAATGGTAGAGACAGATTTTTCTATGCGATTAATGAATTTTAGATTTTCAGTTCGAAATGTTTAATAAATCATGGACTCAAAGATTCATTGTATAAAAGAACATGCCTATGCATGCTCTTTATTGATTAAGTAAGAGGTCATTATTATTATTATTATTATTATTATTATTATTATTATTATTATTATTATTATTATTATTATTATTATTATTTAAAGACAAGTATCTTTATCAACTTTTTCCAGGCGACAAGCACAAAACGCGTTGTTATTATTATTATTATTATTATTATTATTATTATTATTATTATTATTATTATTATTATTATTATTATTATTATTATTATTGCTGTTGTTCTGTTAAGGACGGAAAGTTAAGTGTGTCAAGAATCCAAGGAAGTTGTTATATGTTTTCAACTTTCGTATCTGAAGCGTCGCATACTAGTACAAGGTGAATCGTCCCTGCAAAGCTTTTACGATCCATCCTCTCTCACAGGATGGCTTCAGCACTTACTACATTGCCTTTTGCTTTTGGAGATTTTAGTAGGAACTTCGTTGAACATTGTACAGAAATTTATCCGACTTTGCTTAATTTTTCTTTTGCACTAAGGGCAAAATACCAAGATGCAGATATTCCTGTCCGTATATATACAGTATATATATATATTATATATATATATATATATATATATATATATATATATATATATATATATATATATGTATATATATATATATATATATATGTATATATATATATATATGTATATATATATATATATATATATATATATATATATATATATACACGCAAATATTTCTGTGTTCAACATTATTCGCACATTTAAGTTAATATGTGTAATTATTTCGTAACAACCGAGCATATATATATATATATATATATATATATATATATATATATATATATATATATATATATACATATATATATATATATATATATATATATATATATATATATATATATATATATATATATATGTGTGTGTGTGTGTGTGTGTGTGTGTGTGTGTGTGTGTGTGTGTGTGTATACGTATATACGTAGACAACCATATGAAAGGTGAAAATCAAAGACCAGGTACCAAGCGCTTTCCTGTATTGCGTACACTTCTTCGGGGTACAAAGTAAAATATATAAATAGAGACATAAACAAGAAAACTTCACACAACAAAGATCAAAGCCATCAACAAGCAAAACATCATTACAGTATGTAATCACTAGTTTGAAGAAAACAAATTGTCACTACCAAACAACAAGTAAAAATACTTCAAAAGTTCTTGAGAACTGAAACTGCATTTAGGTCAGGCTGTTGCTAAAAGGTGACATTGTACTTCCCTAAAATTTTATGAACAAGGTAACTATCTAATTTAAAAAGACCAGAACTAAGATTCATAAGTTGATTGTTAAATTGTTCAATAAAGGCAGATTCAGTTATATTTCTCTTAACAATGTGGTTAGAAAAAATGATCTCAGATGAATTTGTCCAGTCTGTACAATGGTTAAAATCATTCATATGTACAAATAAAGCATTTGTCAACTGGCTTGTTCGAACTGCATAGCGATGCTGTTTTAGACGGTGATCTAGTTCTTTGCCAGTTTGACCTCGGTATTTATGACTGCACCCAGCACAAGGAATCGTGTAAATACAGCCACTCATTTGTTTTGAGTTACGAACAATGATATTCTGTAGCGTCCTTGACTTCTTGTAAACAACATTTATCTTGAAAGTCTTCAATAATTTTTTAATAAAACAAAGACTTACACTATATGGCAGTGTCAAAATGTTCGCTCTCACAAAAGGCTCCCTATTGTTACTCGAATAAAAAATGTTTCTAGCTTTCTGCAAAGATTTGTCGATTAAAAAACTTTAGGTATTTTAACATTGTTCCTGTGTCATAAATTTTGCAAAATTCTGAGTCTAAAAATTCCGGACTGCATATCCTTAATGCCCTTAAAAACTTGCTACAGAAAACTGAGAGTTTTACATTAACATGGTGAACTAAATAATATTAAGTTGATATAAGAACAGACGCTGGTAGGTTTCCTGTAAACATCAAGCACAAAGCTTCTGCCCCTTCTATGAACCAAAGTATCTAAATACGGTAATGAATAATTATTTTCTTCTTCAACGGTGAATTTAATAGAAGGTACAAAATTATTATACTTGTCCAAAAAACTGTTCAAATTTTCGCACATGGGCCAAACAGAATATGTCACCAACGTATTGAAACCAAAGAACCCCCTTACGCAAAATGGCGGGCAATATTTTTACTTCAAAAAACTCCACATATAGGTTTCTAAGCACTGGGGAAAGGGGATTTCCCATAGCCATTCCAAACTTTTGAAGGTAATAATTTCCGTTAAAAACAAACTTACAATCTGTAACACACAATTTTATCAATTCTAGAATTTTGTCAGAAGCTAAAGGTAAAATATGCCTTGTTAATTTATCAGCTAAAAAGGTCAGTAAATCGTCAACTGGGACATTGGTCAATAAAGAAGTTACATCAAAACTGACCATTTTAAAGTCGTAAGTTATGAGTGGCTGTATTTACACGATTCCTTGTGCTGGCTGGCTGCAGTAATAAATACCGAGGTCAAACTGGTAAAGAACTAGATTACCACATAAAACATCAACGTTGTGCAGTTCGAACAGGTCAATTGACAAGCGCTTTATTTGTACATATGAATGGGCTTAACCATTGTATAGGCTGGAAAAACTCATCTGAGATAATTTTTGTAACCACATTGTTAAGAGAAATATAGCTGAATCTGCCTTTATTAAGCATTTTAACAATCAGCTTATCAATCTTAGCTCAGGTCTTTTTAAATTAGAGAGATACCTTGTTCATAAAACTGTTGGGAAGTACAACGTCACCTTTTAGCAACAGGCTGTTTTAACTGCAATTTCAGTTCTTAAGCATTTTTATTAAAGTATTTTTACTTATTATTTGGTAGTGACAATTTGTTTTCTTCAAACTAGTGATTACACACTGTAATGATATATATATATATATATATATATATATATATATATATATATATATATATATATATATATATATATATATATATACATACATCGTGTGAGTTCGAATATCTGTAATTGTAAACCAACGATTCGTGAATGAGCATTAAAATCGACGGCACAAGCAATGCGATTAGTTTCACTACTGTGAGCGGCTGTGTAAACATTCCAGAGCAAATAACGTAAGCAAAATGCTGCAGATAGATTGTTATCACACAACCTGAGTTATCACTCTGTTCATTATTAGTCACGAAAACGCTTCATGTCCTGCTTATTCCCCTTTTTATCCATTCAGATTTTTCAGTCACAATATTTTTTCCTTCGAAAATATTTCATATTTTTACTTTGTCGAAATAAAAACATCATAAAACTTTACATATTAAGGATAAAAAAGGTTGATAATATAACACTGAATAACGCTTACATTCCCCGCAATAAACACACTGATCATGAACATAAGATTTATCATAATAATGACAAAGATAATAAATTATCAGAAGGTGACTGACTGAAATTTGATTGAACAAAAACGAGTAAAAACCAAAAAGAATTTCATACTGTTTTGTAGCTGAGAAATCCTTAGCTTTCTTTTAATAACAGTATTTTTTTATCGAGAGTTCAAACTCCATTCTTAATGTGTGGTTAGGTCATATTCCTTCTGGATTCCCGGAAGTAGGAAATTACGATCTTTCAATTCAGGATAGTTTCCCTACACGATCAGCTGCAAGATCATTCTTCTTCATGAAATCAAAAGAAATCTGCTCAGATTTCCTGTTTATATTTTTGCGTAATGGAGTCCCAGTAAAGAGATTAGGCGTTCAATGTTCTCAAATCTTAGTTTTGTGTTTAAGGCATTACTTTTAGATTTCTCTTCGCGTATGGGGGACGTTGTAATAAATATGACAAGGAAGCAATGTTGTCACATAACAATCAGCTCCACATTTAAAGGATTCTAGATTTTAGTGTTTACATGAGAAGAAAGAAAAGTGATGCCAATATAATTTCTTTGCTTCTCTCCAAAAGATGACCTGAGAGTGAAAATTCGGTTTTCCTGATGCAATTCTCATCTGTCGCTGAGATCGATTATAAACATCGACCACACCTTAAAAGCTTTTATAAACTCGAACAAGTTCAGCGACTTCGTTGAAAGCTAATTTCATCAAACAACAAGTAAAAATACGCTGAAGTTTCTTCGGCGCAGTTGAGGCCGAGTTTTCTATACAGCGTATAATGAATGCTGTATGAAACTCTCAGCCACGGCCCATGAAACTCTCAACCGCTGCCCATGAAACTTTCAGCCACGACCAGGTGGTGGCCTGCGTTGTTGGTACCTATAGCGGTGCCAGACGTACGATCATGGCTAACTTTAACCTTAAATAATATAGAAATTACTGAGGCTAGAGGGCTGCAACCTGGTATGTTTGATGATTGGAGGGTGGATGATCAACATACCAATTTGCAGCCCTCTAGCCTCAGTAGTTTTAAGATCTGAGGGCGGACAGAAAAAGTGCGGACGGATAGACGAATATCCATGTCAATAGTTTTCTTTTACAGAAGACTAAAAATGATAGTTTGAAAGGCACCAGCAACATCAGGAAGCTGTCCTTTAGGATAGTCTGGATCCCTAATGCTGTTTTGTTTCAGTTATTGTTTTTCAGTATCTTTATTGGCAACTTTATTATCTTTACTTGTCTTACCTTGGCTTTTATTCTCAGTTCCTTCGCACTGACTGCTATCATTAGTCTTAATTTTTGACAGTGTCTAAGTGTGAATGGTATTCACTAACACAAATCAAATCACTTGCTACCATTGTTTGAATACAGCAACTATAGTAGTAGGAGTAATAATAATAATAATAATAATAATAATAATAATAATAATAATAATAATAATAATAATAATTATTATTATTATTATTATTATTAATAAATTATTATTATTATTATTATTATTATTATTATTATTATTATTATTATTATTATTATTATTATTATTATTGTTGTTGTTGTTGTTGTTGTTGTTGTACCAGTTAAAATTTCATTTATTTTTCCAGAGTATTTTTTACTTTCTTCTGTACTTGGTGAATGAAATGCACTTATATAAATCCTGACCCCGGGGTAGTAATGTTCTATCATGAAGCTTTTTTATAGGCTGCTTTTATACTTCATAATCATATACTGAAAGTCAGTGGGAACAGAACTTGCCCCTTGCTGGTCGAAGGCAGGTCCAAATATGAGCAAATGTCACGGTAATTTACACGCGGTGACCGTAAAATATGTATATTGTCCTGTCATGGAAAATGAAAGTTTTTATTGAATTTTTCGTCTTTTTGACATTGTTAGATTATATATGTATGTATGTATGTATGTATGTATGTATGTATGTATGTATGTATGTATGTATATATATATATATATATATATATATATATATATATATATATATATATATATATATATATATATATATATGTGTGTGTGTGTGTGTGTGTGTGTGTGTGTGTGTGTGTGTATATATATATACATATTTCTACGTATGTCGATGGGAGGTGGATTTTGACTTACCTTGTTGCAACAGCACGACTGTAGTTTATTGACACTCGTAGGAAAAGAGGGTAATCATATCATTTAAGTTTAATTTAGGACTCTGAGAGAAAATCAGTGTCTAACTTAATTAGTTATATTTGCATAAAATCAGAAGAGTAACAGAAGGGAGCTCCACGCACTGGCTCCTTGGCACCATGTTTATGTTTATTGACAAAGCAACGATGCCACAAGCATGCAGATTATACTCTGAGAGAACCTCTTAAAAGATGCTTAATGACATATAAGGACACTGAGGATTATGTTACATAACAAGCAAAGCGCCACAATTATACAGATTATAATATCCTGAGGAAACCTTCCCAAAGCTGATTGATGAACGGGAGGCACCGTGGGACAGTAGACTGGGACAGCGGTACATAAGGGGACAGTGCCGTCAGTGCACCTCATGCGGTGCACTGTAGGCTTTACTTAAGGTTCTGTGCAGCTTTATGCCTTCGGTCCCTAGCTGCAACACCTTTCGTTCTTTTTACTGTACCTCCTTTCATATTCTCTTCTTCCATCTTACTTTCCACCCTCTCCTAACAATTGATTCATAGTGCAAATGCGAGGTTTTCCTCCTGTTACGCCTTTCAAACCTTTAACTGTCAATTTCCGTTTCAGCGATGAATGACCTCTTAGGTCCCAGCGTTTGGCCTTTAGCCTAGATTCTATTTTCAGTTCAGTTCAGTTCACTGTCTACTATTGGTCTTTTTGGATTCGCACGTTAGTGAGAACACACAGCCTGGATGACTGACACAACCCCGTCTCCTCAGGGTGTCTGTCCTCGCTGCATATAAACATGCCATAACACATGTCGAGAACTTATTGCATACATATCACAAACAGGTTGAATACTAGTCAGTGACTTATTGGTGGTTCTAACCAGTGCTTCTTCTTATGCATATCTAGCATTTGGCAAAGTTTGTTTTCCGCTTACTACTATTGACTTGTTTACTGACTGTATGTGATATGTATGCGACAATTTGCCGACATGTTTTTATGACATGTTTTACTGTAGTATGGATGGATTCCGGCTAAAGTTTTGCCAGATTTTCTCTGGATTTGTTCCTACTTTCGTTATAGATTTCCTTCGCCTATTTTTCTTCATAATTAAGCAAATTTAGTTGGCCCTGACCCCTATTCATTATGTTAATTACCATAAATAAAAAAAGGATCATTTCACAACAGAAGCAAGTATATATATATATATATATATATATATATATATATATATATATATATATATATATATATATATATATATATATATATAACTTTAATTATTGCTGTTTCGGTAACTTTATTCTTTATTTGCCTTGATAAGATTGTTTTTGCGGTATTCAGAAAATCTGTACCCTTGAAAGTCCAAACTAGCATTTTCTCTCTCTCTCTCTCTCTCTCTCTCTCTCTCTCTCTCTCTCTCTCTCTCTCTCTCTCTCTCTCTCTCTCTCTCAAGCGACACACTCTCTCTTTCGGTATGACGCACCAAGCCCTTTTTTATGCACCTTTCCATACCTCTCTATCAGTAAACAAATTAGAATTTTATCTCCCTCTTATCGTACATTTCCTTATTGATCTCGCATTCATCTGGAGAGTAATCTATTCACTGTGACGTACAGATACAGATATGTATGTATATATATATATATATATATATATATATATATATATATATATATATATATATATATATATGTATATATTTTTATGTATATCTATATATATAATATACATATACGAACACACACACACACACACACACACACACACACACACACGCTCGCACACACACACACAAACACGCACACTCACACACACACATATATATGTATATATATATATATATATATATATATATATATATATATATATATATATATATATATATATATATATATCACACATTACCACAGGCGAAAAATAAGAAACGGGGTGTAGGTCCTGACCGGTTTCGACTTTATTTCCAAGCCATTGACGAAGGACTGATACAGAGTATGAGAAGTCACAAATATATATACTACAAGAACAGTATTGACGAACATACACAACCGTTAGAGACTACATATCCCCACTCAGGCCGGTGTCGAGGTAGGAGTGGCCTTTAAAACTCATTTGGCTAAAAATCACAATATACTCTCAGGGGACATTGCTGATAAACAGACTATACGCCACCTCAGATCCACACCTGACAGGTGTCACGGAGGCGGAGATTGGAAACTCATTAACATTACTGCCCACTCCTACCTCGACACCGGCCTGAGTGGGGATATGTAGTCTCTAACGGTTGTGTATGTTCGTCAGTACTGTTCTTGTAATATATATATTTGTGACTTCTCATACTCTGTATCAGTCCTTCGTCAATGGCTTGGAAATAAAGTCGAAACCGGTCAGGACCTACACCCCGTTTCTTATTTTTCACCTGTGGTAATGTGTGATAAATGAATCACATACAAAAGTGATAATAATCATATATATATATATATATATATATATATATATATATATATATATATATATATATATATATGTGTGTGTGTGTGTGTGTGTGTGTGTGTGTGTGTGTGTGTGTGTGTGTGTGTGTGTATCCGTCTATGTGTATATGTGTGTGTAATGTGTTGCCAAACTGCATGTGACAAATATTTACGTAGATAACCACTTGAAAGGTGAAAATTAAAGACCAAGTGCCAAGTACTTTCGTATATCACGATCACTTCTTTGGGGGTTTAAAGTACTTCAAAGTACCCCTCAAGAAGTGTGCACGATACGCAAATGCTCTTGGTTCCCGGTCTGAAATTTTCACCTATCAAATGGTTATCTACGTATGTATTTGTCACGTGCAGTTCGATAACTTATTGCACACACACACGTACACACATTATATACATATATATATATATATATATATATATATATATATATATATATATATATATATATATATATATATATATATTTGGCCTTTGACGATCAGAATTGATCTCACCCCTGGGGCATCTTCGCCAACAAAGCGTCACTGAAATGGGGGTTTAGTTTTACCAGGGATGGGCCCTTCCCCATTCTCTGCTCTGTTGGCTAGCCAAGAGCCTATGGTGTCTCTGCTTTTTTGCAAAAAACAGATGATTGCTTTGTATTGTCCCGAAACCAGTTATTTCGCTGCTGACTGTAGGAAACACGCCATTGCTGAAGGTGTTCTTCGATGCCTAACTTCCTGCCACACTGTAATCCTCAGAGGTTGGGAAAACCAATTTCGCATATTATTTGGAAGGCATTGCACTTACGGGATTTTACGCCACGCCAGAGGTTGCTACTGAGGAATATGTGAAATAGGTATCACTGCTTCCCTAGGCCTCACGTCGAGGTATCCAATGGCAAGAGATTTCCAGCTCGAAGCTCTTCCTTCTCGTGTCTCCTACGTCTGCGTTGACCTGGTTTCCTCGTTCTCTGGAAATTCATTATCTGTCTTCGCAAAGAAGCAGAGTCCGCTCATATCAATAAACTGTCTCTGATTTATCCCAAGTTTTGTAATCGGACACAAGTGACTTGTCTGGATTCTGGAGACATTTTCGTCTCAACTGAGCTGCTCCAATCTTCGGGAATTCTTGGGATTCCCGGGAATGTCAGCGACTTCCAGCGGATGGCAATGATTTGAAATAATTCTTCATCTTTTTTTTCTAACTGTATGTATGTATAATTGTATGTAAATAGATAAAGCTCCTCTAGAAGATGTGGATTCGTAAGCAAGCCTCAGGGATTCTCTGGAGACGCTGGAGTTAACTTTGTGAAAGTTCCCGGAAGGTCGACACAATATTCCTCAGTCACGTGTGTGTGTGTGTGTGTGTGTGTGTGTGCTTATATAACTATTTATTTTCTAGTTGTTCTTTTTTCTGGGAGAAAATTTATAGGAAATATGTTTTAATTTCATCACGAATTTCAATAATGACGACTTTTCATGAATAAGCTGAATAATTGATGAAGGGTGTCTAGAATTTAAGTATAAACAAGCGTCTTCACCAAACACTTGCGAAAGATAAATTCGTGTCACGTTTGACCCGTTTTATACATACATGTATACATACATATATATATATATATATATATATATATATATATATATATATATATATATATATATATATATATATATATATATATATATATATATATATATATATACATATACGTATATACACACATATTGAGGCGGTTAGTTTCAGAGGAAGGTCAGTGCCAAAATTAAAAAGTGGAGAAAAACGCAGTTAAACTTTAGCGATATTCAACACGCGATAACTGTTGAATGAAAAGAGCTAGAAAGCTGGGGTTGGCCTCAAAAATTAGCTCATCCCTTCTACTTTATGTACAAAAAAAAAAAAAATCCAAATTTTTTAATATATTCGCATTTTGAATATTGCCAAAAATAACTGCGTTTTTCTTCTTTAAAAAATGTTATTATTAGGTTAAAAAAATACTTTAATTGATGTTCATTTCTTAAAAAAGTGTTTTATACGAGTTGTGTGTATCTAATACACAAATTATTCAGCAATTTTGTGCGCGCGCGTGCACGCAATATGCTGAAAAAGATTCCTATTCTTTTTTTTGCAGCTTAAAATCACTGTAAATTTAGTTATATTCCTAAAATGTATCATTGTACATTCATTTCGAATGCTATTATGCAAGTGTGTGCAATTTGCGCGCGTACGCGCGCCCCTAAAAGTGCCTCAAAAAATGGTTGCTACCGAAAAATCGATATAAAATAAAATTATTGTTTTAAAGTTTCGAGTTTTGATTTCCTACCCAGCATTATTATAAACGTTATCTAACACAATCATGCAATAGCATTGTTTTTTCACTGCCTCCCTCTCTCCCCCCAAATAGCAGTTCCGGGTCCACCCACACTACTGCTTCTTTTTCAAGTTTCCCTTTAAATTTCTCTGATTTACTCCGCGATAAGTGCCTTAATTATCAACATTAGACGTCACTGCATATTTTTGCCAATTAGGCTGTGGCTTCAAATAGCTATTTTCAAAATACGATCCATATCAGATGCTTTGGTAAGATTTTATCGACGAAAATCAACTAGACACGGCCCTGAAGCGTACAATAGGTATAAATCAAACAGTTTTGAGAAGACTTACCATGTATTCAATTACCATTTTTTTGTTTTTTATATAACGATAAAACGTGGTTATTTGTGCATGAAACGATGAACCCAAACATTTAGTGACTTCATGAAATAAAATAATATGCAAAGTATTTAAATGAGTCAAGCCAAAAAACCTTTCACTTGCTAATCTTTCATTCCGCATAAAGCAGACAAGTGAATAAAACAGGAAAAGCTTATTAAATTAAAGTCAAGAAATAAAGTCCACTAGCGCGCTGAAACTCCCAAATACGTCCGTAACATATTCCCGAATTGTGGCCGCAGAAAAGTTTGGCCGCGGTAAGAACCTCACTTGGAATGCGAGATGGCGATTCTGCTTCTTAAACTTTTGAAAGAATGAAAACAGACTTTGCCTTAAAGATTTTCATGTCCAGTCTGGGCGGGAGTTTCGAGATTTTATGCTCTCGCCGTGTAAAATATTGACAGACCTTTAATGTCTGCCTTTAGAAGTTTTCGTCTGAGTTTTTGCCGTAAAAGGCTTTGAGGAGGAATGCAACGGATATCAACATGTTATTCATTCGCCTTCTTTGCAACTGTTTTCTTCGTTACTTATAAGCAATGTAATTCTATAGAAAGCAAAGGCCCTAATACTATAAGATCCTTGCACAGTTTCTCTGCCAAGAAAAATACACAGTAAATGATTGCGTTGAAACAAGTCAGTACAAATAACTGTTCAGTATACCATAAACTGGTTTTATGATTTTTTTTTTTTTTTTTACAGAACGGAGATAGTTATGTTTAATTTTAGGATTTTTATTAAAATCACTTACATGACGATTCACTAGGAGGGAGGAATATAAATCCTTAACATATATATATATATATATATATATATATATATATATATATATATATATATATATATATATATATATATATATATATATATGTGTGTGTGTGTGTGTGTGTGTGTGTGTGTGTGTGTGTGTGTGTGTGTGTGTTTGTGTTAGCTGGACAGCCCAATATGTTCAGCAGTGATAGATAAACGAAATAAATAAAAGATACCGTAACATAAGGCCTCTTCCGATTCCACCGCATTTTTCAGCGTCAATTTTCCCGCATGAAAAACATTTGCGATACGCTGCATCAAAATTCCAAATATTTTCCGCAATTTTCTCTCTGTTTTGAGTTCATCTATATTATACAGAGACATATCAATTCACATCCATTGAAAAAATAAAACGACTCGGATACAATTTCACTCCATCGAAGTACATGAAAAGCGAATCCGTACAATTCCCTTTTGATGCAGATGGGGCCAATTGCCAACGCTTCCATGACGGAAGTCAAATCAGTTCCTCTGCTTTCGTTTACGTCCCTCTCCCTGACGACAAACACACAGCCGCTACAGTTTTCTTGCACCCTTTTGTTTGTTCCTGTGTTTGCTCTGTTTTTGTCGCTGCGTTTGCCCTGGTTTGCACCTGCTTTGCACCTAGGCTTAGTCCTATGTTTCCTTGGAAAGGACGGGCCGAGAACAATGAGGTGTTGCCTTCACGCCAAAGGCGATGCCTCGTCACTTCTCGCCCCAGGTGCTTCCTGGCATTCGCATTCCCTTTGAAGGAGCCACCTTTGATCTGCAGAACAGAGCAACGGACTGAAGAGCAGTCTCTCTCTCTCTCTCTCTCTCTCTCTCTCTCTCTCTCTCTCTCTCTCTCTCTCTCTCTCTCTCTCTCTCTCTCTCTCTTCTTCTTCTTCTTCTTCTTCTTCTTCTTCTTGAAGCTGCTTCAAGGCACTTGTCCTATCTTTTTTGCCTTTTTTTCATTTACCTCACTGACACATTAAAACAAAACACTTTCAATATATTTGGTAAAAAACTGAGACGGAAAAAGACAATAACGATGGAAATATGAGACATGACATTTCAATAACACCTGTTATATTGGCTGAAAGAAATCGGTAGAAATTCATAAAGAAAAGCAGTCGTATTTGGGGAAAAAAATTTTATTTTCCAGGAAATGTTTTTTATCGATCTACCTGACCTAAAGAGAGGAGGAGCTTATCTCAAACTTCGAGTTGCGGACATTGCATTTCCTTTATTTAGGACAAGAACTCTTCTGGGGGCCAGACAGATCCACAGCTGTGGAATAATTGGAGAGAGAGAGAGAGAGAGAGAGAGAGAGAGAGAGAGAGAGAGAGAGAGAGAGAGAGAGAGAGAGAGAGAGGCATTTATTGCATAACTGAATACACTTGATGAGCTGCGATTCGGTTGACACTATTCCTTTGCACTGTTTTGGTTACGACGTTTCTGCTGGTGAAAAAAGATAATACAAAGATACATACAGTAACTGCAGACACCAACTTAACCTTGGTCAATTTCACTGGGTAAAGATAAGACAAATAGAAAAACGAAACTGAATTTCTTCTCATGAATCTACATAGGTAATATTAACAGGGCTCAGTTTCATATGTTTGCTAATATCTGGGAATCTCTTCTTAAGGGTGTGGAATATCCTTTACCCATCCATTTATTGGTGCTTTGGCTTCACCCAGTTAGGTATTAGACTTAGTTTTTTAGTCTCTGGTCCTCATTCCTTTTGGTGCTTTGTAAAATTCCATGATGGGGTCATAGAGACAGCATGGAGTACCTGCCCACATAAGGAGTTAGAAGGATGGAATAAAACCACTAAGTGGTGGACTTAGGAAAGGATTCTTTTTTTTTACTATTGTTCTTTCTTCTCCTAATGGATGCGTTATAATCATCTTTTTTGAACCGTTCTGAGTTCACACATCAATCTCTTTGCCCATCCCAGGTATTCACCGCATGGGTACCTTTTTTGTGCCTACCTCGGAGTATTGCAAATGGTAATGAGTGTTCTCTTTAGCATCCTTTCTCATTCACCAGCTGTATTGCTTTCTGCCTTTTAATGTTCCTGTATTTCTTTGGTTCCCTTTCTTATTATCTTTCCAACTCTTTTAACTTTATACTGCCCCAATTTTCAATTCTAGGTTATGTTATGAAAAAATTGACTTAGCAGACGTGTTTAACTAGAAAGATTGATAGTATGATAGTAGGCAAAATTTATGAACCGTTTTCGGAATATCCATTTCAGTGAGGAACCTTCACTGGTTACGTCTCTTGCCCTACAGGAGAGGTTACCGAAATTATTCCTTTGGGTTCTTGTAGCTCAGCTGGGTATCCTTAGACTTCCTAGCGTAATGGTCCTAAGTTGAAGCACAATTCTTATCCTGGTTAGATTTCACAAGCAACGTGGATTTGTGGTCTCTGTGAGCTGCGGATGGGTATTTGGGGAACCATAAGTTTGCCGGCTGAGTCATCAGCAGCAGCCACTTCCCGGTTCTGCCTGGTCCTTGCGTGGGTGAAGAGAGGGTTTGGGCAGTGGTTTGTGGGACATTGTATAACTGCACAACACTTTGTCCCTGTCCAATGCCATCCATGAGTAACCTGTAAAAGTGAAACACTTTTCCTCTGTTACAAATAAGAAACCTGCTATTGTAAATACTTTTGCAAATGAATAAAATAGCAGGCAAGTGATATCCTATCCCTGTAATTCCTGCTCATAAAGTTAATCTTTCATCATATTTTTCAGCACTTACATTTCCATAATGAAAAGGCTGCTTAATCATACAATAAAATGAAGGTAATTAGCAAATGAATCTCACACAAGATTTTTTTTTTCAATGTCTGGTATCAAAGGCATTAACCTTTAAAACTCTTCTTTTATTGAAAAAGCGCCCTCATTAAAGCCGTTTTCATTGTCAATTCTTTCATCTTGTTGTTATGCGTCAGGAGACTCCCAAATCCAATTAGGCAAAAATAACCATCATTAGCCTGGCTGACTGAGAATTCAAAGTTGTTGAAAGTTTTCCTGTTCTGACATTAATGGCTATATCATTGCTATCGATCAGTCTGAGCGCACTGCCGTTCATTGCTAGTTGATCCTGCTCTCCACATGGCGGCAGCACCACCGCAGTAACTATATGCAGTGAATGTGCCTCGCTGTCAAACTTCTCAGTTCGAGAGATCCTTTATTCCTCACACCTTTGGTGGAACAGTCTCCCTGAGGATGTAGCGCAATTGGAGCTTCAAAAATTCAAGTGAAGATGCAATGCATCACTACCCTAAAACAATTCTCCTTTTATTTTAATAATAATTTGCCTGCATTTTATGTATTTATTAATCAATTTGTAGTTTTTTAACTGATCTGTTTCTCTATTTTCCAGTACCTTCTGTTACTTCTTTCTGATGTACGCCATATCCTTTGGAAGCTTGAACTTTAATCAGTGGCCCCTGTGGGCTTCTTCCATATGAACAGGGTTATAATAATAATAATAATAATAATATCATCTAGCCATAAACAAACAAATATGAACGCAGATGTCCGGTATATACAAAATAAGTCCTGAAATGTCCATAGGTATGAAAATTAATTGAGCTTAATTCACTTGCAGTTAGTGCGACCAGTGAGTGATACCTAGACTGCTTACCTGTTCTACCCCGATGCACTCAGTAATTAATCCAAGAGTCTGTCCTATTTCTTGATAATAAACAGTAACATGAAAACAGAGCATGTAGCCATATTTCTCTGTGCGAAGTATTCTTTCTTGAGCGATATATTAGAAAGTATAAATGCTCTTATGGACTAAGGGGCGCGGTGATCGCTGAACTTCGAGGAATTATAGATTTTTAGTTTTTAACTGTTTTGGACTGGTATATGTCTAAATAAACATGTCCTGAAATATTATTGCTACAAAAGAATTTTAGGTGGGTTTTTTACACTTTTGTTCACCTCATTTACCGGCATTTGAGCGGCATTGAGCGAAAAATTATCACAAAATTTCTGTATGACTTTTTAGATGGAAGTGAGAAATATATTTTACTTTCCTACTAAAATACGCATTATCTACGATAAAAACTGGGTCTTTCTCTCAAAAAGTATAATATCAGAGTAAATATGTATCTATGTGTCTCGATATCGCCTTGTGAGCGACACTGAGCGACAAATTGTCGTACTTTGTCTGTATGACTTACCAATTCTGGATAGTAGAAAGTGAGAAATTTACTTCAATATCCTACTAAAACTACCCATTTTCTACGATAAGGGCCGGTTCGTTATATATCTACGTACCTCGATATTTTGAACTCGTCACAGTCATATCACATATGTACCATGCCAACTAGTATACATATAATGTTTCATATTTCTTGATATATTTTTACTGCGTATTTTCGGAAATATGAAATGATATAAGTATGTAACAGTTCCAAACAGAGCGTCGGGTTTCACCGATAAACCATCTCGATTTGTGTGGTTCTGGTTCAAGCGATATCCTATAAAGTGCTTTGTGACGCATTTCCTTTTCGGATTTTCTTATCGTGTAGTGCATTCACGCTATTCCATTGCCATAAGCAAGAGAAGTACCACCTTTATGAGGGAGAGTTTTGAACGATTGCGTCTCGAAAGTTTGTTACAAGAGAGGGACGAAGCAAAAGGAATTGTCTCGCCTGGGATAGCAACAACGCCAGAGCTCCCATATATATCTAGGTAAGGGATTTGTTTTCCCATATTAGTGAATTTCAAACTATTGATTAGTGATATTCTAATTGATGATTACTATTTTTCATAATAATATAATAATTGTATAAGAGCACAAAAATTCATTTTATTGCAGTGAGTTGTCTGACTCGTGACTTGTGTAGGCTAGGTTGTTCAGCGTTTGTTTATTTTGCCCTCCCAGTTGTTTGTTTATTTGCCTCTCTAATATCTGAACGGTAAACATGTACAGTGGTAGCGCATTTAGGTTATGAAGAAAATTTATATTGGTAACATATATTTTTATAGGTTATGAAGAACACTGTAGGTCGAGTGTAAAATGATGGGAACAAGCCTTTCTATAATACCACGACCTGTCCTAACCTCATCAGGCATTTATTTGTATAATTTATGAAAAAAAAATTTCGCACTGATAGCACATAGCCTATATTTTTTTATAGGTTATGGAGAAAACATTATATTGACAGGATATATATATATTAATGAATTTTTATGTTATAAAAAACTTTGCACTGATAAATAATATATATATATATATATATATATATATATATATATATATATATATATATATATATATATATATATGTATGTATGTATATATATATATATATATATATATATATATATATATATATATATATATATATATATATATATATAATAGATTACAAGCGTCATTTTATGAATAGATATATGACAAACATAACTAATGTACACAAATTAAAAAGATATTGCATCTTGATAGCAGATTCTCTCTCTCTCTCTCTCTCTCTCTCTCTCTCTCTCTCTCTCTCTCTCTCTCTCTCTCTCTCTCTCTCTCTCTCTCTCTCCAGAGTCCGCTCGTGCATGCCTCTTCCTTTACTGAAATTAATTCAAAAGCGAGTTCCTATTACACCACGTAACAAGGACCAACGATAATTATCCTCTGTTCTTTGACATCTTGAAGCAGTTCATCTTCAACCGTTCGACTAAACGTTGACGACAATAGCATTTTTTTTTTATCTTGGTTGAGTCACATATTACGGCTGGAAAATGCAAGATCCACGCTAACTCAACAAGACCATTCCAGTCATGAGGACTGGAATACCGTGGCCATTCCAGCCCCTGTCAAGTGATGAGGCAATGGGCCATTCAGAGTGACGAGGCTCACCGAGGGAGCGACCTTCTCTTCTGAACCTTCCTTTTGATCTAGGTATAAAAAGCCTTTGCGAGGGAGTCATTTTCAGGTCAGTGACCCTTTCTCTTTCAGAGAGTTCATTTTAAGCACGTACCCCTTTTTATGTAATTATTTTTTGGGGAGGATGGGGAAAGGCAGTTGAGGATGTAATATAACTCTTACGGCCAGTTTAGTTTAGGCACGAGCCCCTTTTGCATCTTGTCCTTTTAGCAACGTCAGTTTAGGCAGCCGTGCAGGAAATTCTGTGGAGGCACGTGCTCCTCCAGTCATGCAACTCCTCTGAACCTATTTAAAGGTCTCCTCTGCTCAGAGTGGAAGGAGAAGCTGTCAACAAAGAACTTTCCTTTCTCGCCTGACAACTCTCCTGCCGTCGGTTGTGTAGAGGTAACCATTACTCCTTCCCTGTTCATGAGACAGTTTCCATGTTTGGCACCAATTTGTGATGATCATTGCAGTTCAGTTTATCTTTTCGGATTTCATTGTCATTTTGCATTCTAAATGAATTTTTTTTTATATTTTAACCTTTTCACTAACGAACTATACTCACAATTATATTGCTCATGGTTGGAGTTGTTTTATTTAATTATACTGTTCATCTTATTCTTAGATGGAGTTAAAACACCTGCATAAATCATATATACATACAAACATATATTATATACAGTATAATATATATATATATATATATATTATATATATATATCTATATATATATATCTATATATATATATATATCTATCTATATATATATATATATATATATATATATATATATATATATATATATATATGTGTTTGTGTGTGTGTTTGTGTGTGTGTGTGTGTGTGTGTGTGTCTGTGTGTTTGGAATATTTGGTGAAACGCTTTCATCCCAAGAAAAACTCCTCCTATAAGGAATAATACCTCATTAAAACTACCCAGAGAAAATAATCAGAGTCCAGTGAAATTTGTATGACTAAAAACATGACCGAGAAGAACTAGCAACGATTAGGCAACCTTACTAATGTATTGTACACGATTATAAAGTTCAGAGTGATGTCCACACGCATGTTGGTGTCTGTAGATGTTAGTCGGAAGTATTAATGCTTTTTTTTTTTTTGTTAATTTACAAATACTGTGGACTCATTCACTGTGAGTATGAGTTTCATTTAATTAGGAAGATTCCTGTTCTTTCATTCGCTCATTCATTCACTATTTAAAGTGTATTCTTTCATTCATTCATTCATTCACTATTTAAGGAACATTCATTCACTCATTCATTCATTATTTAAGGTTCATTCATTCATTCATTCACTATTTAAGGAACATTCATTCACTCATTCATTCATTATTTAAGGTTCATTCATTCATTCATTCACTATTTAAGGAACATTCATCCACTCATTCATTATTTAAGGTTCATTCATTCATTCATTCACTATTTAAGGAAAATTCAGTCATTCATTCATGCACTATTTAATTTAATTCACAATTCCTCTCTTTCCATCACAGCTAAAAATGACAGCAAAAATCCACCTCGTAACAGAGACCTTCCATCAAATGCATAATCTCTGTCAATTAACCTAATAAAGGTCATTTTTCGTAACTGCATCTGATAAGTACTTGGCAGTACACAACGAGATGAAGAGATTGCATGAATCAAAAAGTGTTAATGAACTTAATTTTTGACATATTTGTTTCAGATTCTGATATGTCCGATTATGTGTCAAAATATAATTTACGTGTAAATATCTAGTTTTACGAGGTAATTTACATCCCACGTTCGGTGTGACCCCGGAACAACTCAAATGAAAGTATTCTTATACAAATGATGGTTTGCTTCTCCAGCATATCTCATTGGGACCTTTTGTATAATTCTCTCTCCCTGCACTTGACGTCCTTTACTAGATATCCCCAGGGAAATAATGACCTCATTACGTTTAATCCACATACAAACAAGCAAGGCAGTTAGGTAAATGAATAATCAGTTTATTAAAACTGTCTTTTGCCAACCTGATGACAAGATTATACATATCTTTTTAAAGAATGGCTATTCTAGCTAATGTAAAAACGAGTCATTATCACCTTTCCATCCAACATAGCCGACTGGATTACCCAAACTACATTTAAAAAAGGATAATTTCATTATGTTTATGTATACCGTTCGAATACATAATATTCATGCCATAGTGTTCCAAATTCTTTAAAACAGTTTCCCAAAGCAGTTTTTGTCTTTCAGACTAAAATAGTTTTTCATTGAACGGTCCCCTTTCTTTTAGTCAGACTCAGTCACTCAGTCTTTCCAAAAGAAAAGTGAAAGCTCTGGACTTTGAAAATCGCGAGAAAGAAGAGAAAGGCAGAGTCAGGTTCGTTTCACAATTTCCCAACGAATCGTCCAAGCAGGAGGGTGGGTGGTCTTCAGGTTGCAAGATCTAACACGCCTTCATGGCTCTGAGAGAGAGAGAGAGAGAGAGAGAGAGAGAGAGAGAGAGAGAGAGAGAGAGAGAGAGAGAGAGAGAGAGAGAGGGTGTATTGAAGTTTATATTTATTTCATGACCAGTTTTTTAGTTTTTTGTAAAAGAAAACTACTGAGATGGCTATTTGTCTGTCCGTCCGCACTTTTCCTGTCCTCACTTTTTCTGTCCGCCCTCAGATCTTAAAAACTACTGAGGCTAGAGGGCTGCAAATTGATATGTTGATCATCCACCTTCCAATCATCAAACACATCGAACTGCAGCCCTCTAGCCTCGGTAGTTTGTATTTGAGTTAAGGTTAAAGTTAGCCATGATCTTACGTCTGGTACCGCTATAGGTACCAAAAACACAGGCCACCACCGGGCCGAGGCTAAGCGTTTCATGGGGCGTGGCTGAGAGTTTCATACAGTATTATACGCCGTACAGAAAACTCGATTGTGCCGAAGAAACTTCGGGGCATTTTTTTACTTGTTTAAGGTAATGAAGAGCCTAAAAGCTTCCTTTGCTTCAGCGTCATTTTCCTGTTCTAATTTGGAAGGGGAGAAACGACCAGAGAGGCAGATCAAGAGAATCAGAAGCACTTCCATTTCTCAGCAAAGACAGGGGCAGGGCAGAGATAGGAAATTATTCTTTGTCTTACTAAGATAACTAATTACTTCATGACCGTGTATGTTTGTAAAGGATAATATATATCCTTTAAACTTATCTAATTTCAACTTATGAACCTATCACGTCACCACAGTTGCTATTCGGTAACTAGGCTAGCTACTTTCCGACTGTTTCGACCTAATTGCTAACCAGCATTGGGTATCTAACCCTGTTCCCTGTATACAAGTTTTCTACAATGACAGCAACGCCAAGAGATTCATACAAACATTTATAAATAAGAGGAAAAAGCAAATAATATGATCCACGGAATATCTGAGACTGATCCGCTACAAGCTTTTGAATGTCTATGAGCTGAGGCCGCGTCAACTTGAGTGACTGTAATTACACAGCGCAATTGCCCTTGAATGCATTAGGCCTCTTAATGGCTAATATATCCTAATTACCTATCTGGGGAAATTGCCCTGATGAAATGATGCTGGACACGAAGTCTTCATCATGGAGGTAATTCGCTTTGAGTCCGGAACCTGACTGACTCTGAGAGATCAGTAGTTACATCCTATCACTATTACCGTTACTACTGCTACTATTATACTTTTACCTCTTCTTTAAAATCACGAGTTTAGTTTAACTGCATCGTTTCCCCTAAATAAAAGCAGTTACCAAGATGTGTTTTTTTTTTTGTCAAGGAATAAATGTTTTATCCCCAACTTTATCCCATGATTGATGCAAAAAAAAAAAAAAAAAATTAAGTAGAATTAAGTATCAAAAGGCAGTTTCTGAGATTAACTCAACATCATTACTTTGCTTTTTACTAATTCGATTCGTTAAAATTGTGTCACATTTGTACGGTATTTCTTTCTCGAGAGACGTGAACAAATGTTGCCTCTCCTCTGTAACAGGTGAAACAGGTGGTCCAATTAAGGGAACACAAATATTTTCATGACAAGCAAGGGATGTATCGGTGATAAGGTGAGAGCATAGTCATTGCACCTAGCTCCTTGCAACAGCCAATAAGAAACATCCTTACAATCGAGCTCGGGAATCACGCCACTCTTGGAAATTACCTTAAGTGAAAGTTATATAGTTTCCCAGAATGCACTTTCTTTCTTAAATAGTCATTGTCAGTTCATGGCGAAGTACTTCAATAATACGTTATCATTTTTCAGTTACTTACAATTTAACGTCATTGATAAAGAAAGACATTCAAATAAAAAAAAATAGGAGAAAAAATACCTTGCCAAGACTATTGTGGAAATTCTAAGAGGGAAAAGCAAAAACAAAAGGGAATAGGTTCAGAAAGCCCTGGCAATGAGAACAAATCTTTGCTGAGGCCAAGAGAACAAACACCTGGAAGAATCTTCAAGAAAAAAAAAATAAGAACAAGAGGCGCACTTTCAGTCCATCGCCCATCTGTTTCGCAAATAGAAGACAAAGACTTCAAAGGGAAAGCGAGAGAGCTTCTGGAGCGACAAGACGTGAAAAACTTCGCCTTCACGTTGAAGGCAGGTTTTTCGTATCCTGAACGAGACCCTTTCCAGCAAACAGACACAAGCACACAAGAAGGCGGTAACAGGTGAGACAGAGGTCAGTGATGTAACTGATGCGGTTAGTGTCATTTTGTGGTGGCCTTATGCCAGTTGGGACTGTTTGTATGAAGGCCATACGCCATGCTGAAGGTAATATGAAATATGATAAGTAGAAAATGCGCCGAAGTTTCTTTGGCGCAACCAGGTTTTCTGTCCAGCGTATAATGCTCTATGAAACTCTCAGCCACGTCCCATGAAACAGTCAGCCGTGGCCGATGAAACTTTCAGCCACGGCCATGTGGTGGCATGTGTTGTTGGCACCTATAGCGGTGCCAGACGCAAGATCATGGCTAACTTTAACCTTAAATAAAATAAAAACTCCTGAGGCTAGAGGGCTGCAATTTGGTAAGTTTGATGATTAGAGAGTGGATGATCAACATACCAATTTGCAGCCGTCTAGCCTCAGTAGTTTTTAAGATCTGAGGGCGGACAGAAAAAGTGCGGACTGACAGACAAATAGCCAGCTCAATAGTTTTCTTTTACAGAAAACTAAAATGGAACTTACCAGTAATTACCAGTAAAAAAAGAATGGAATTTCGAAAATAAATCCTCAGTCAGTCTCAAAGACGAGTTGTACGGAACACAAACGGGGCTATACTGATTTGAACATGCATATACTGTACGCATTGATAATATGCTCAGAAATGCTTGATAAATGTAAGAGACGTCTTAGAGAGAGAGAGAGAGAGAGAGAGAGAGAGAGATTTTGAGCGATGTTTGCTGAGAAACCATTTCAGCAACATTAGATAAACAACGGGAACTGAACCCATTTCAGCCTATAAAGACCCTATTCACTTTTACATTTCTAGTGAGAGTTGAATCAGTTTGTTTGTTGTCTGTTTTGACAGAGGTAATTGCTAGTAATTGTTTTTAGAAGTTAATTGATACGTTACTGAAAAACAGAGACGATCCGAATATAGGTGGAAAATAATACAGAAATTTTTTATTGGTATGACATATGCGGAATGTTTTTCATGCGAGTAAATTGCCATGTCTGAAAAAAACAAACGATTGGATCTGAAAAGTAGACCAAAAATTAGTTTTTTTTTTAACACTATGATAAAAATGCGTTTTCCTCAAGCGACCTCTTAGATTCATTTTTGTAATTTATATAAGACTTGATTATTTACTATTTTCGTTGGCTTTTGGGGCATGTTTTTTTCTGTCATGTTTTCGAGTTATTCTCGACACTGTGATTAGTAAATCAACGAAAAGGAACTATTATATGAATTTCAAACACTTATGTCTGACCTAAATAAATACAGTACAAAAGAAAGAGTATCCAGCGCACAATGAAAACGAATTTTGTAAACTTTGTGATTGCCTGAATGCAAAGAATGCAGATATCTCTCGCTAAATCCAATGACATGTCAAAAATATTCTTGCCACGAGATTTCATAATGTTCGAGGGATGAATTGCTTTCCTCCTCCTCCTCCTCCTCCTCCTCCTCCTTCTCCTCCTCCTCCTCCTCCTCCTTCTCCTCCTCCTCCTCCTCCTCCTCCTGATCCCGAGAGAAGTCGAATGTTCTACTTGCGATTTCATACCGGATCGTGACGTTTGCAAGAGGCAAAATGGTCTCATGTTTGATGATTACGTTGTACTTTTGTGTTCCGTGTTCACCTCATCAACATCACCACCACATTGGCTGTTAATTATTCTGATGTATAATAAAGAGAAGCAAATTTGATCATTATGAGTAAAACACCAAAAGTCCTTAGTTACCTTCAACATATCTGCATCAGAATATTCTTAGGAAGAGAGAGCTACGGTAAAGATCACGTGATTTGTCTGCGGGACAGGAGGCAATATTGAAACAAAAAATTCGCCGCAGCTTTTTCGGTGCAATCAGGTTTTCTGTACAGCATATAATGCTGTATGAAACTTGCAGCCACGGCCCATGAAACTCTCAGCCGCGGCCTGTGCTGTTGGCACCCATAGCGTTGTCAGATGCAAGATCATGGCTAACTTTAACCTTAAATGAAATAAAGACTACTGAGGCTAGAGGCTGCAATTTGGTATGTTTGGTGATTGGAGGGTGGATGATCAACATACCAATTTGCAGCCCTCTAGCCTCAGTATGATTTTAAGATCTGAGGGCGGACAGAAAAAGTGCAGACAGAATCAGGTGCGGACGGACAGACAAAAAGCCATCTCAGTAGTTTTCTTTTACAGAAAACTAAAAGGAGAAATTATTGCGGATATATATATTTCAGCTTTGGGAATAATGTTATTAGTAATTAAACTACTAGTGAAAGATAGAACAGAAGCGTGACAAATTGCTGTGTAATGAAGACCTTCAAAATGAATAAATGTGCCTCATGAAATAAAGATCCAAAAGAAGAAGAAGCAAAAGAAAAGAAAAAGTGAAGTCAGATCTGTTCATTCGACAATAAATCATGCGTAGGATATTCCTTGCAAGGGTGCCCTTGGGGAAAGATTGTTGGAGGGGGGGGCAGTACGGGTGGGATGGGTTTGACCTTGTTCAGTGATCATTTAAATTCACGAGAGAACTTTTGCTTCTGTTGTCTGCTAAGGTAAGACAGATGGAAAGCTACGAATAATTTTGTACCCTCTGCTTATCGAGATGAGGAAGGTGGACAGATGGCTAGCCAGTGATAATTTGCACCGGAAGTTTATCAAAGTGACATAGATAGATAGGTAGATAGATAGATTGATAGATAGACACTTGTATATAGTTGGTCTAATTTGGGAGGTATGTTGTTCGTAATTGCCTACCAACCTCTTGATTAATAGTATAGTACATGTGTATTATACTAATTATATATATATATATATATATATATATATATATATATATATATATATATATATATATATGTTGTGTGTGTGCGTGCATATATATCCAATATTATATATATATATATATATATATATATATATATATATATATATATATATATATATATATATATGCGTATGTGTGTGTGGGTGTATATATATCCAATATTGTATTATATTCCTTCAACCAAATTTAAGTTGATTTTTTAGTTATTCTAGGAAGGTAATAACTTCAAACTTAATTAGTAATACTCTCTCTCTCTCTCTCTCTCTCTCTCTCTCTCTCTCTCTCTCTCTCTCTCTCTCTCTCTCTCTCTCTCTCTCTCTCTCTCAGCATTCCCTGACCTATAAAATATTCATAAAACAGAAAATATAACTCATGTTCATGCTTAGCAGTAGGAAGGTCAAAATGATTATGCAGGAGAGCGCGAGAGCCTCTGGGAAAACCTCATTTCAACTTGTTTACGGCCCATGAACCTTCCCTCAGAAGAAGCAAAGAGTTTTCCAGGCACGTAAGCCGTTGCTGAGATGGATGATAAGCGTCCTATTTAAGAGAACGGGAGAAAGAGAGAGCTTACCAGGAAGGTGGAGCAAATAATTGATAATGTTCCACCTGGAAGATGCAAGAAACGTCGGTGTGATTTTGGGTTGCTCTCGAGAACTCAGCCACTCTTTGTTCCTTTTTCTGGAAACAAAGAGGTTATCCTGTAGGGGGATAGTGCCGTCAATGCACCTCACGGGGTGCACTGTAGGCATTACTAAAGGTTCTTTGCAGCGTCCCTTCCATGGCCGCTAGCTGCAACCCTTTTATTTCCTATTACTGTACCTCCGTTCATATTTTCTTCCTTCCATCTTCCTTCCCAACCACTCCTAACAATGATTTCTTAGTGCAACTGTGAGGTTTTCCTCCAGTTACACCTTTCAAACCTACCTACTCTCAATTTCCTTTCCAGCACTGAATGACCTCATAGGTCCTGTGGCCTGAACTCGATATTCCATTGCAAAGAGCTTGTCTTATTATGCATTCATTGACTGATTAAGGTCAAAAGGTGTCATTGCATTTCTGCTAATGTTGTTCTGTAGTTAGTGGATCTTCCCAGGTTAGGGAGGAGGGCGAGACTACCGATTACAGGACGTTTTTCATGACGCACTGTAGACGCCACGAAAGGATCTTAGCAGCATCCTTACGGCCTTAGGGCATGGCTCTCTGTCTATTACTTTTTCTCGGCTTTTTTTGTGGCCTTTCACTTATCTGTCCAACTTCTTTACCTTTTCTAGATTTAATTTCTCATTTAGGAATGAATCCTATGAGGAATTCCCATAATAATAATAATAATAATAATAATAATAATAATAATAATAATAATAATAATAATAATAATAATAATAATAATAATAATAATAATAAGAATTATTATTATTATTATTATTATTATTATTATTATTATTATTATTATTATTATTATTATTATTATTATCCCTCGACCTGCTGTGTTTTATGATATATGTTTGAGTAAATCCCGCTTATTTTGTGTTACGTATTTCCATTAAGAAAACCCCATGGCAGTAAGGAAGAGAAGGAAAAATAAGATGCTCGACCAACATCGTATTTTCGGAGGAAATGCACAAAGAAGCAGCCTCCATTTGGGGAGTGAATTCTGCTCGTGCGAAAGGCCTTTTGAAATGGGAGTGTCCTTGGCGTTGTTCAGCCCCGTGAAATATTTTACCTGTAAATGAAAAAAGGAAATTTTGCACCTGGGGCTTGTTTAGAGAGAGAGAGAGAGATTATTTCACTTGCAGATTAAAGAGATAATTTGACATTTACTTGTTACAGAAATGTTAGTGTACTAATGTATGAATTATGGCTTATGGTTGAACATTACTGCAGACTAAAGAGGAGGGATTATGAATTAAAAATATCCCAGAATTAGATTCAATGTATATAAAATTCTATCTATTTACCTACCTATCTGTGTTACTTCGATAAGGGACAAACTTATCACTGCTGTTATCTAACTGCCTAACTGCCAGCTTTATCTCGACGGGCCTGGGGTACAAATTATCACCCTTTCTTTCCCTCTGTCTTCCCGCGGCCTTTCCTCAGGTGCAAAAGTCTCTACGGAAATTCAAATGGTTGCTGAACTAATCTAAGATACACCCTCTATGCTTTCATTTTTATACAAATGGAAATTTACTGTACAAAGGAAACATTTGATTTATTTCACCTTTTTTGCTTCTGGGTTTCAATATAAAATTGCATAATCTGCATTTATTCATTCTATTTATGACAATCATCTCCCCAGTTTGTCACGATCGTATTTTGTTTTTTACTGATTGCCTAATTTATAAGGGACAAACTTACAATGTTAAAAGAGCTTAACAAATTATCTCCACTACCGAAGACAGTTCAAGTGATGCTTATCATGGAATTCTGTATTCTAATGCAGATGTATTTATGGATATTTCAGGAACCATGCTTCATGCTTTTTATTCAAATTTTCGTTTTAACGACTATTTTCTTTTAGAATAATATGAAGAAAATGTCAGAGCATTGTGAGAAAACTTGAGTAAAACAAAACTCCTCTTCGAATCAGAATTAGGTGGATGTCAGTTGGCCCTTCGTGCAGTTGCTAATCCTCGATCTTGAACAGCATTTCTGCTTCACCAGAGTTGGAGAAGGAAATTTGTTCTTTTGTCGCTTGGTAATCTGGAAGTCAACAGAATTCTCACCCATCGTGAACAAGAATGTCTTTTGAAGTTTATTTGTGACCTTAAGAGTGAGAGTTCCTCAGCGTTTGAATTATTCCCATTGAATCATTTAAATGTTTATTCCCTGCATAACCGGAAAACGTGACCGAAAAAAATACGCCCCAAGAGGAAATGAAAACAGACATAAGCTTACAAATCCTGCTAAAATTCCAAAGAGGAGGTCAGAATATCGCTTTAGGTAGGGAAAGTCATTTTGATTTTACAGCTGGGAAAAAAACCTAATTTTTGGCCTGCATTTCAGTTCCAACTGTTTGTCTTTTAGCGAAGTGAAAAACATTCCGCATATGTCATACCTGATAAACAATTTCTGCATTATTTTCCACCTGTATTTTGATCGTCTCTTTTTTTTCATTAACATATCAGTTAAGTTCTAAAAACAATTACTAGCAATCACCTCTCTGTCAAAACAGACAACAAGCAAATTGATACAACTCTCATTTGAAATGTAAAAGTGAATAGGATCTTTATAGGCTGAAATGGGTTCAGTTCCCGTTGATTATCTAATATTGCTGAAATGGTTTCTCAACAAACATCGCTCAAAAGATGTTCTGTAATTACAGTGAATCATTTCTCTCTCTCTCTCTCTCTCTCTCTCTCTCTCTCTCTCTCTCTCTCTCTCTCTCTCTCTCTCTCTGAGACGTCTCTTACATTTATTATACATTTCTGAGCATATTATCAATCTGTATATGTCCGTATACGAACAAGTATGCTTAGATCAGCATAACCCCGTTTGTGTACACCTCGTCCTTTGAGACTGACTGAGTATTACCTTTCGAAGCTCCTTTCTTTTTACTGCCAACAAATTTTCAGTTTGTTTTTCCATATTACCGTCTTTATAGTGTATGGCCTTTATGGACACAACAGTCCAAGCATAAAGCCACCCCGAACTGACACTTAGCGCATCAGCTATAGAAAAGACAGTCCTTCATTATCCAGAAAGCATTACTGTTCCTGTAATGAGCTCGCCTGTTGCACATGCCACATCGATGAGGCAACTCCCGTTGGCGTCATTGTATTAAGCAGTGAGTGCTCAGTTTTCACACAGGATTCAGAAGTCGGATTGACGGAAAACAAAGTAATGATGCTGATTATTGTTCAGAAACTAACTCTAATGCTTAATTCTCCTTGTTACGTAAAACTGATTTTTACGCAATAATTATGGGATAAAGTTGAAAAAGAAAAAAATCATTATTTTACAAAAATAAATAAATAAATAAATAAATAAAATAGAAAATTACATTTTGACAACTTGTTTTTATTTTGCGGAACTAATACAAGTAAGCTAAACTCGTGATTATAAAGAAGACGAAGAAAAACAAGTAAAAGAAGAAATTGTAGCCGTAGTAGTAACATTAGTAGCAAAAGTAGTTATAGTAGTGATAGCCTGTAAGTACTGATCTCTCAGAGCCAATCAGGTTCCGGACTCAAAGCGAATGACCTCCATCATGAAGACCTCGTGTCCAGCATCACTTCATCAGGGCAATTTCCCCAGATAGGTAATTAGGATGTATTAGACATTAAGAGGCCTAATGCATTCAAGGGCAATTAAGCTGTGTAATCACAGTCACTCATGTTGACGAGGCCTCAGCTCATAGACATTCATACGCTTGTAGTGGATCAGTCTCAGACACTCCGTGGATCTTCATTTATATTTGTTTTTCCTCTTATTTATGAATGATTGCTTGAATCTCCTTGCGTTGCTGTTCTTGTAAAAATCATTGAAACAGGGAGCAAGGTTAGATATCCGGGACTTGTAAGCAACTAGATAGCAACAGTCGAAGGGTAGCTAATAACCATAGAGGAATTGGGATGACGTGATACCTTCATGAGCTTAAATTAGATACGTTAAAAGATATATATCTTTCATAAACGTATATAGTCAATAAATAAAAGATTTCAGTCAAGGTAAAAATACATCTCATTTCTCTACTGTGTTTTTATTGAGAAATTCCATTGCATCTGACTCTCTTGATCTGCCGCTCTCTGGTCGGTTCTCCTCTTCCGAATTTAGAAAAGAAAAATTTCACTGAAACATGGGAAGTCCTCAAGTTCTTTATTCTCTGAAAAATTGGTCATGAAATAAATATATACTTCAATGCTTTTATTCTCTCTCTCTCTCTCTCTCTCTCTCTCTCTCTCTCTCTCTCTCTCTCTCTCCTGAACTCTTTGCCATCAAGGCCTGTTAGATCTTGCAACTTGAAGACCACCGACCCCCTCCTGCTTAGATCGTAGTTTTGCACAACTTCCTAAAAAAACTGGCAGACGATCCTGACCCTGCTTTTGTCTTCTTTCTCACGATTTTTTCAAAGTCCAGAACTTTCACTTTCTCTTGGAATCTCATCGACTCAGTCTGACCAAAAAAACGGTGACCTTGCATATCTGTAAGGCTACAGATCGATTAGCTTCTTTTCGCGTTACGAGAAACTGTTTTCGTCTGAAAGACACACAAGTAAAAAATGCGCCGAAGTTTCTTCGGTGCAGTCGAGTTTTCTGCACACCGTATAATGCTGTATAAGACTCAGCCACGGTCCGGTGGTGGTCTCAGCCACGGCCCATAAAACTCTTACCGCGGCCCATGAAACTCATCCACGGTTCGTTGGTGGCCTGTGTCGGTACCTATAGCGGTGCCAGTAGTACGATTATGGCTAACTTTAACCTTAAATAAAATAAAAACTACTGAGGCTAGAGGGTAGGTTTGATGATTTTGGGGTGGATGATCACCATACCAATTTACAGCAGTCTAGCCCCAATAGTTTATAAGATCTGAGGGCGGACGGACAGATAAAGCCGGCACAATAAGTTACTTTTACAGAAAACTAAAAGTGCTTTGGGAAATTGTTTAAAGAATGTGAAACTTTATCGAATGAAAATTATGTTTGACCGATATACATACGCATAATGAAATTATGTGTATTTTGGGTAATCCAGTTGGCGATGTTGAACAGATATTATAATCTTGCCACCAAATTGCCAGATGATGGTTTTCATAAAGCACGTAATCATTTACTCACTGTATCTGTCTTTCATGTTTGCATGTGCATTAAACATAATGAGGTCATTATTTCACAAGGTATATCTAGTAACGGACATAAAGTAAAGTGTTGAGGGGGGGGGGGGAATTATTCAGAAGACCCTCATGAGATCCGATGGAAGAACAGTCTCCTTTGTATGAGAATCACTTATCCGATTTTTTTATCATTTTATTTGTTCCCGGCTACATACCGAACGGGGAATGTTGATAATCTCTTAAAACTAGATAATTCACATCTAAATTACAGTTTTAATAATTTGTCTGATGTAGAGAATCAGACAAATCTGAATTGAAACGTATATTATGTCAAAAATTTAGTTCATGAAAATCGTTTTTGATTCATGCAAGCTCTTCATCTCGTTGTGTGCGGCCAAATGCTTATCAGATTCAGTCACGAAAAATAATCTTCATTAGGTTAATTGACAGAGATTGTACATTTGATGGAAGGTCTCTGTTACGAGGTGTATTTTTGCTGTCATTTTTGGCTGTGATGGAAAGAAAGGAGTCGTGAATTAAATTAAATAGTGAATAAATGAATGACTGAATGTTCCTTAAATAGTGAATGAATGAATGAATTAATGTACATCAAGTAGTGAATGAATGAATGAATGTACGTACCTGAAATAATGAATGAATGAATAAATTACTGTACCTTAAATAGTGAATGAATGAATGAATGACTATACCTTAAATAGTGAATGAATGAATTAATGACTATACCTTAAATAGTGAATGAATGAATGAATGAATGACTATACCTTAAATAGTGAATGAGTGAATGAATTAATGGGAATGTTTATAATGAAATAAAACTCATATTCACACTGGATGAGCCCACAGTATTTGTAAATTAATCAGACAGGCAGTTAATACATCAGACTCCCATCTACAAATACACACTTGCAAGTGGACAATACTCTGAACCTTAGAACAGTAGGCTACACAATACATAGTAAGGTTGCCTAATCGTTGCTAGTTCTTCTTGGTCATAATATTAGTCATATAAATTTCAGTGATCTTTGATTATTTTTTCTGTATTGTTTTACTGAGGTATGATACCTCATAGGCTGAAGTTTACTTATGAAAGTGTTTCATAAAATGTTCCAAATATATATATATATATATATATATATATATATATATATATATATATATATATATATATATATATATATATATATATATATATATACATTGGTGTGAAATCGAGGCTATTCCTCAGCAAAATAGCAAGAAGGCACTAAAGCAGACAGCTTGGTACATGGTTTTCCTTTATTCAGGGCGGCCTACGTTTCGAGATCCTTGTCTCATCCTCAAGGCTAAAAATACAAAGTAAAATATACAAATACAGCAAGAAGATTTAGGATATATGTACAAATAAAATATGATAAAGTAAAACATCAGTAAAAAAGGTAAACCTAAAATAAAATTGTTAAAAAAAAAAAAAAAGAGAGAAAGAAATAGAAAATTTTTAACTAACAGACCTTATTCCTCGAAGTTCAGTTGCTGTATGAAAAACAATAAACATAAGGTGGGGTGTGGTTTAAGCTATATACAGGGGCGTGGACGAGGAATGATTGTTCAAAGAGGGAACAAGCTTTTTGATCGCTAACGATTCAAGAATAGCGAGGTGGTGTTCATGTTGACTAGTTAGTATAATCTTAAAATCATTATAGTTTATTTTACTTTTGCATAGTTTTATGTGGTTTCTAATATTGGATGTTTCGGGATTAGACAACTTGCACCCAGTGCGAAAGCTAACGCCAATATGTGCGTCACATCTGACCTTAAGCAGTCGGCGTGTGTTTCCCACGTATGTCTGACAATGGCATTGACAGCAAGTAAATAAATAAACAACACCGGACTGCATTAAAGGGGGCAGTTTTTCTTTGTGACGAAACATACCGCCAATAGTTCTCGGGTTCTTAAATATGAGCTTCACGCCGACTGCAGGAAAATAATTCGTTAAAATCCTTTTTAGATTGGGTAGGAAAGAGGTGTCATGCGTGAACGGAAAACTTATATAATATGTTAATTTATGTGCCAAGTGTGTGGTAGCAGGAGGGCGAAAGGACTTATCCAATGCTCTCTTAACATACTTTAAAAATAAATTGGATGGATAGCAGTTGGATTTAAAATAATCATAAAGAAAACCTATTTCCTTGTGAAAAAGATGCCAGTCGGATGTAAGTGTTATGGCCCTGTGGAGGAGAGTGGACAGGGAATTCAATTTAAAATTATAAAAGCACGAACTGTAAAAATTCTGCCCAAGACCAGTAAAGGTTTTCTTGCGGAACACACCAGTATGAAATCTCTTTTCTTCACGGATGACGATGGTGTCTAAAAAGGATAATTGGTTATTATTTTCTAATTCATAAGTAAATTTAATGTTATTATGTAGCGAATTAGCATACTGCAAAAACTGGTCACAGTGGTGACGTTCTTTAAAAAGGACAAAAGTGTCGTCAACATAACGGCGATAAAATAACGGCTTGAAAACAGAGGGACAGCTGTCCAGCAGCTCTCTCTCGAATTTGTGCATAAAAATATCAGCAAAAATGCAGCTTAATGGATTACCCATTCCTACACCTTCCACTTGCATGTAAACTTCATCATTAAACACAAAGGCCGTGTCCCGCACCGCCAACTCCAATAGCTCTTTAAAATCTAAGCGGTTAAAACCGTGGTACACATTGTCCTGATCATTAAAAATAGTATCCAAAATATAATCGATTGTTTCCTCCACTGGTATATTAGTGAATAGTGACTCTATATCAAAACTGGCCATGACCAAATCGGAATCTTGACATAAAATATTATTTTTAAATTCTAAGGAACTGTTAACAGTAAATTCATTTTTGAAAGAGTTTTCCAAGAGAGGGACTATGTATTTTGCAATTTTGTAGTTGGGTGTAGTATATGAAGAAAGGATTGGCCTCATAGGTATATTCTCTTTATGTATCTTGGGGAGGCCATACATGATACCATAAGATGATCCAGTGACGAAAAGCTCATCATAAGTAGTTTGAGTAATAACCTGTTTATTTTTTAAAGATCTCAGAAAACGGTTAATTTTGTCCTCTTTCTTAAAAATAAGTTTAAAGTCTTTGTTACCAATTTTTTGAAATTTAGAATCATCGGTGAGTATATTCTGCATTTTTTGGAGATAATCAACTTTATTCAAAATAACTGTACCATTACCTTTATCTGGTTTGGAAAATATTAAGTTATTATTTTTTCTCAATTTCTGAAGGGTATTTAGATCATCTTTGTTAAAGAAAGGGGCCCATCTAGTTTTCTGTTTGTGGTAATTAGTATGTGCGAAAGCAGACAGTTCAGTTTGGAATTTTGATAGGTTAGCGTTTAAAGGCAAGTTCTTCAGTTTGGTAAAAAGTACTTCAAAGGGCAAATAGTACTCATAGTAAGAGGGTTTGTAGTTGGGTAAACAGAAATCCAGCCCAAAAGATAAAAGAAATTCTTCTTTCTTAGTTAAGTTATAGTCAGAGAAGTTGAAAACCACCTTGTTCCCTTTACCAGAAAAATTCGGTTTGAAGACTCCTAGTTTCTTAAGTTTGTTGTTATGGGTGTTTTGTACCTTTTCAATATAGCCATTTAAATCTTTAGATAACAACCAGTTAAAAATGATTAAATCAATAAGTGTGAGTCGGTTATGGATATCATTATACAAAAGTTGTAGAGGTTTGACATGTTTAGAAATAAGCTTTTCTTTGGTACAGATTTCAATAGACAATAATGCAGACGTGGAATCATGATAGAATTTAGTATTATATAACGAACGTCTATATAATTTAAATTTAACAAAGTTGGGTGTGACCTGATTGAGCTGGCAATATTGCAAGAATTCGAGGTCGAGTTTTGCTTTCCACCACTTCTTCAAAGTAATCTCCAATTTACGACAAGTCAGTAGTAGAGGGCGGTCGTAAATTGGAGATTACTTTGAAGAAGTGGTGGAAAGCAAAACTCGACCTCGAATTCTTGCAATATTGCCAGCTCAATCAGGTCACACCCAACTTTGTTAAATTTAAATTATATAGACGTTCGTTATATAATACTAAATTCTATCATGATTCCACGTCTGCATTATTGTCTATTGAAATCTGTACCAAAGAAAAGCTTATTTCTAAACATGTCAAACCTCTACAACTTTTGTATAATGATATCCATAACCGACTCACACTTATTGATTTAATCATTTTTAACTGGTTGTTATCTAAAGATTTAAATGGCTATATTGAAAAGGTACAAAACACCCATAACAACAAACTTAAGAAACTAGGAGTCTTCAAACCGAATTTTTCTGGTAAAGGGAACAAGGTGGTTTTCAACTTCTCTGACTATAACTTAACTAAGAAAGAAGAATTTCTTTTATCTTTTGGGCTGGATTTCTGTTTACCCAACTACAAACCCTCTTACTATGAGTACTATTTGCCCTTTGAAGTACTTTTTACCAAACTGAAGAACTTGCCTTTAAACGCTAACCTATCAAAATTCCAAACTGAACTGTCTGCTTTCGCACATACTAATTACCACAAACAGAAAACTAGATGGGCCCCTTTCTTTAACAAAGATGATCTAAATACCCTTCAGAAATTGAGAAAAAATAATAACTTAATATTTTCCAAACCAGATAAAGGTAATGGTACAGTTATTTTGAATAAAGTTGATTATCTCCAAAAAATGCAGAATATACTCACCGATGATTCTAAATTTCAAAAAATTGGTAACAAAGACTTTAAACTTATTTTTAAGAAAGAGGACAAAATTAACCGTTTTCTGAGATCTTTAAAAAATAAACAGGTTATTACTCAAACTACTTATGATGAGCTTTTCGTCACTGGATCATCTTATGGTATCATGTATGGCCTCCCCAAGATACATAAAGAGAATATACCTATGAGGCCAATCCTTTCTTCATATACTACACCCAACTACAAAATTGCAAAATACATAGTCCCTCTCTTGGAAAACTCTTTCAAAAATGAATTTACTGTTAACAGTTCCTTAGAATTTAAAAATAATATTTTATGTCAAGATTCCGATTTGGTCATGGCCAGTTTTGATATAGAGTCACTATTCACTAATATACCAGTGGAGGAAACAATCGATTATATTTTGGATACTATTTTTAATGATCAGGACAATGTGTACCACGGTTTTAACCGCTTAGATTTTAAAGAGCTATTGGAGTTGGCGGTGCGGGACACGGCCTTTGTGTTTAATGATGAAGTTTACATGCAAGTGGAAGGTGTAGGAATGGGTAATCCATTAAGCTGCATTTTTGCTGATATTTTTATGCACAAATTCGAGAGAGAGCTGCTGGACAGCTGTCCCTCTGTTTTCAAGCCGTTATTTTATCGCCGTTATGTTGACGACACTTTTGTCCTTTTTAAAGAACGTCACCACTGTGACCAGTTTTTGCAGTATGCTAATTCGCTACATAATAACATTAAATTTACTTATGAATTAGAAAATAATAACCAATTATCCTTTTTAGACACCATCGTCATCCGTGAAGAAAAGAGATTTCATACTGGTGTGTTCCGCAAGAAAACCTTTACTGGTCTTGGGCAGAATTTTTACAGTTCGTGCTTTTATAATTTTAAATTGAATTCCCTGTCCACTCTCCTCCACAGGGCCATAACACTTACATCCGACTGGCATCTTTTTCACAAGGAAATAGGTTTTCTTTATGATTATTTTAAATCCAACTGCTATCCATCCAATTTATTTTTAAAGTATGTTAAGAGAGCATTGGATAAGTCCTTTCGCCCTCCTGCTACCACACACTTGGCACATAAATTAACATATTATATAAGTTTTCCGTTCACGCATGACACCTCTTTCCTACCCAATCTAAAAAGGATTTTAACGAATTATTTTCCTGCAGTCGGCGTGAAGCTCATATTTAAGAACCCGAGAACTATTGGCGGTATGTTTCGTCACAAAGAAAAACTGCCCCCTTTAATGCAGTCCGGTGTTGTTTATTTATTTACTTGCTGTCAATGCCATTGTCAGACATACGTGGGAAACACACGCCGACTGCTTAAGGTCAGATGTGACGCACATATTGGCGTTAGCTTTCGCACTGGGTGCAAGTTGTCTAATCCCGAAACATCCAATATTAGAAACCACATAAAACTATGCAAAAGTAAAATAAACTATAATGATTTTAAGATTATACTAACTAGTCAACATGAACACCACCTCGCTATTCTTGAATCGTTAGCGATCAAAAAGCTTGTTCCCTCTTTGAACAATCATTCCTCGTCCACGCCCCTGTATATAGCTTAAACCACACCCCACCTTATGTTTATTGTTTTTCATACAGCAACTGAACTTCGAGGAATAAGGTCTGTTAGTTAAAAATTTTCTATTTCTTTCTCTCTTTTTTTTTTTTTTTTAACAATTTTATTTTAGGTTTACCTTTTTTACTGATGTTTTACTTTATCATATTTTATTTGTACATATATCCTAAATCTTCTTGCTGTATTTGTATATTTTACTTTGTATTTTTAGCCTTGAGGATGAGACAAGGATCTCGAAACGTAGGCCGCCCTGAATAAAGGAAAACCATGTACCAAGCTGTCTGCTTTAGTGCCTTCTTGCTATATATATATATATATATATATATATATATATATATATATATATATATATATATATATATATATATATATATATATATATATATATATATATATATATATATATATATATATATATATATATATATATATATATGTATATATATATATATATATATATATATATATATATATATATATATATATATATATATATATTACAACGAATGAAACTTCTTTCCAAGCAACCTCACCCGTTTTTACATCTGTAATTTAACAGAGAAAGAGATAAAATTCATTTCAATTGTTTAATTACTAGAACTGTGGGTTTTCATTCGCCCCTTCATAAACTCACTCCCTCATTCCCAAAATGGTTACGCCTTTAATCCTCTCTACTCAAAATGACTGGCTAAGGCCTTGTTTCCAGGAGGCCTTTGTAGAGGCGTTCCTTGAAGGCATCAGATAACGGGCAAGGGGGGAGCCAAAAAAGAGAAAGTTGGCGCCACACTGTCTGGGCCACGGTAATCTCTACGAGGCTTGACTGGATGCCATGTGCTCACTATAGAAAACGAGACAAAGATTGACCTTTTGCGCCATCTATCTGGATGCCTAGGCGTAATCCCAAAAGGTTAGAAATAGCAGATGAAACAGCAGTCAGGAGAGAGAAGCGCTCAGAATTCCACCGAGAACAGATGTCCTTACCTTTGCATGTCCCTGGTAACCTCCATGTGTTCGACCCTGAGGTTCGAACCAGCATACTTTTGTCGTGGCATCCCCTTAACTCCCCCCCCCCTCCAGCATCAGTGCCCTACTGAACGAGGACATCGTCATCTTGACGAAGGTAATGCACTGGAATAAGATTTCTTAGTCAGTCACGATTCCTGTTATTTCTCTGTCTGATTTAATTTCTATTTCCTTTACCGAGAGGTGTCTAATGAGAACACATCTTCCATTTTTTTGGTTTATTTCCAAGTTAATACAAAGGAAGAACGTCTGAATGCTCTGTGACTCTGGGCTAGAATGCCCCAAGGGGCGCTAATCGCCACACGCTTTCTTGCATGATAAGAGACGCACGCACTCACTAACTTTAAAACAAAAGTGAATCACACATCGAAACATGAAATCAGTGTAAAAAGACCTGATTAAAGATAATCAATTGCCGATTCTGACTTGAAACAGAGCAAGAAACATTATGATATGTAAAATAAATGTTATGCTACTATACAGCGAATTGACAACAGTTAAGAGTTGTGACCTTGTAACATTCTCACCCATGCAAGTGTTGCTCTTCGTTGCCCTTTGTAAGCTCGATACTTCTAAACAAGCTCGGAGAGTTCTCTATTTCTCCTTCACGATCTACCATTACAACCAGCATGGTTAAAATGAATAACTATTAACTTCCATATTACAATTACTTTTATTTCACACACACACACACACATATACAGTATATATATATATATATATATATATATATATATATATATATATATATATATATATATATATATATATATATATATATATATATATATATATATATATATATATATATATATATATATATATATATATATTATATATATATATATATATATATATATATATATATATATATATATATATATATATATATATATATATATATATATATATATATATATATTATATATATATATATATATATATATATATATATATATATATATATATATATATATATATATATATATATATATATATATATATATATATATATATATATATATATATATATATATATATATATATATACATGTATATATATGTATATATATGCTGGTATGCACATGACTGGTATTTTAACTCCCTTTAAGAATAAGAAAAATAATATTATTAGATACAGGTACTCAAACCATAAACAACATATTGGTGACTATAAAACGGTGAGTGAACAAGTTGAAATATGAAAAAAACTTCGCCTACAATAAACATTGACGATGAAATCCGTATAGATAAATTGAATTGCAATGAACCTCACTAATTGATATCAGACATAGAAACCTTCCGCGAACAGCGACTGAATAGCGATTAGCTGACAGACCCAACGGCAGGAGAGTTTTCAGGCGAGAAAGGAACGTTCTTTGTTGACAGCTTCTCCTTGCAGACAGATCAGGGAAGACCTTTAAATAGATTCAAAGGAGTTGCATGAGTGGAGGAGCACGTGCCTCTACAGAATCTCCCGCACGGCCGCCTAAATTGACGTTGCCAAAAGGAAAAGATGCAAAAGGGGGCTCTTGCCTAAATTGAACTGGCCACAACAGGAGGGGAGTGGGGACCCAAATGGAACTTATATTAAGCACTCAACTGCCTCTCCCCATCCCCCCCCCAAAAAAAAAGAAATAAGGTGGCATGCGCATTAAAATGAGGTCCACGAAAGAGGAGGGCCACAAACCTGAATATGATTCCCTCTCAAAGTCTTTTTATCCCAAGATCAAAATGAAGGTTCTGAAGAGAAGGTCGCTCGCTCTGTGAGCCTCGCCACGGAGGGGCTGGAATGGCCAGGTCATTCTAGTTCTCCTGATTGGAATGGCTTCGTCGAGTTGCCAAGAAGCTTTGAACTTTTTCAACGATGAGATGATGTGACTCAACCGTGGTAGTTTTATATTGTCGTCAATGTTTAGTCGAATAGTTGGAAATTTGTTTGCTTCAGCATCTCAAAGAACATATATATATATATATATATATATATATATATATATATATATATATATATATATATATATAATAATATATATATATATATATATATATATATATATATATATATATATACTGTACATATATTCACAGTTATTATAGGTGGGGCCTAATAAACTTACCACAAGGATATTAACGATCTGACTGTCCACCTACAATTGCAAAACAAAAGAGAAGGAATAAGACTGAGGGCCTCACATTAGAGGGATTTTGGAGATAAACTCTTAGGATAACTAAATTACATGTATTTACAAAACAATAATCAGAAGATAAGGAGAATAATAATATATAATATATTATTATGGAATAATAATATATAATATATTATTATGGAATAATAATATATAATATATTATTATAAATAGTAGAGCACCAACGCCTTTACTCCAAGAATCACTAAGGATCAATTTCCCTTAAAGATAGGACAGCAAGATTAGGAGTATAGTAAGGACCCCAGATCTGCTTACAAGGTGGTATAGTCTAGTAAGGACCCCAGATCTGCTTACAAGGTGGTATAGTCGACACATTTTAAGAATCTCACTCAGCCACGCCCCCTTCCCCTGGCAACGTAGATAATGCATGACATTATCCTACTGCACTCTCGGACAATATCGGTTGCTGCTTGGCTATGACACTGATAACATTGCAAGTTTTTTCATTCAATAACTAAAGAAGCTCTAGAACCTGTAAATTGGTACTTATTTTTGTACAACAGTTCTGTCAACACACACACACACACACACACACATATATATATATATATATATATATATATATATATATATATATATATATATATATATATATATATATATATATATATATATATATAGTGTGTGTGTGTGCACATATATACATAATGTTTGTGTATGCAAATGTGGATGAGCTAAAAGAGCGAGTTATTGTAATAGATTTATAGAAAAAATACAATAAAAATATTCACAAACCAAATAGCTTTTATAAAACGACTCAGTCATTATCAACCACCAATTATGCTTCTAGTGCTTGAACGCAATTTCCAAAGCAAAGCTGCTATTGCCTTCAGAGAAACACCTTCAACAGAATTCCTGTGTAGGCAGAATGTAAACATCAGCCACCAGTTACCTGTGAAGGACTTTGAAGCGGTCCTCCTCTTCCACCGACGCCCTTCACAGAGACGAACCAAAGGAATTGGAGGTTTGGGGGCTGGGGGGGGGGGGGCGAGTTCTCACTGCATGGTAGGAACATACTAAACAATGCATTTGAATAGTTGGAAAGGGGCCGTGGCTGAACCTATTGATCCATAGCTTTAATGGTTCTTCTCTCTCTCTCTCTCTCTGTATTTTGATTGACAGACTCAACTACGGTTTTTTTTACTATTTGATTATCATTATCACTTGCATTTCCATCTGAGTCTTCAGACCAAATTTACCTCTGCCCGTTTCAGATGTCTGAGATTTAACAGTGAGTTTTTCTTCAGAGACATCCCGTGGTTCTGGGATATTTGTTTCCTTGTCAATGCGTCCCACTATATCTATATTTCTTATTAGATGTATTTTTTTTATCTTTGTGTCCTGAACATTCACTGGTCGTATACTCTCTGCACATTTCAAAATTATTATTAAAAAAATGACTAAAAAATGATTGTAGCATGCTTATTATTAATAAAAAATATATATATTTATAAAACCGAACTTAAAAGTATGGATGTTGTGGGCAACCCCTCCTAAGGAACTTAGTCCGTCCTCAAGATTGCAACATCCTGTGAGTGACTGAAGGCGCTTAGTAATGTCTGTTTCTTGGCTGGATAATTATCCCGCTGTGGTGGTCAGTTTTCTTTGTGGCTGAAGCTTTCTTTTAGTTTTCTGTAAAAGAAAACTACTGAGATGGCTATTTGTCTGTCAGTACGCACTTTCTCTGTCCGCCCTCAGATCTTATAAACTACTGAGGCTAGAGGGCTGCAAATTGGTCTGTTGATTATCCACCCTCCAATCGTTAAACATACCAAATTGCAGCCCTCTAGTCTCAGTATTTATTTATTTTATCTAAGGTGCCATGATCGTGCGTCTGGCACCAATATCGGTGCCAGCAACACAGGTCACCACTGGGTCGTGGTTATTAAAGTTTCATGGGCCGCGGTTATACAGTATAATACCAAGACCACCGAAAGACGGATCTATTTTCGGTAGCCTTGATTGTACGCTGTAGTGGCTGTACAGAAAACTCGATTGCGCCAAAAAAACTTCGGCGCATTTTTTACTAGCTTCTTCTAGGCATGAATCAGGTTCCAAACAGAAGGGTGTTGACAAGTAACTGAATTTTGGATAACATTATGCTACCCCTCTGAACTATTATTAGCTCTAGGCATGTCGTTTACTGTTCGTTTACGAACATTCCAAGACGCTGTAGAGAATTTTGGTTGCTGCAAACCTGTTCCCACTTCTGCCTCGTGCTTGGCTGATATATGTGACTTCAAAGTATGCGATGACTTCGGGAAGCAAGTCGTGATCTATGCCTGCTACTTCATGACTGACCGGAAATGAAGCGAATGGAGAGAAATATATCATTTTGGAACCGAATGTTTTATCTTCGTTATTCCTTCGTCGTAAACCGAGGTCATGAATTCTCTTAAATATGGATTTTCTCCCCAAAGGTGAAACAGAGGCCATTTCTGTCCCTGAAAATCTTCATGGCTGGACGACATTTTCCATTGAGTATCGTTGGTTCTCGTACTCACTATGTTGGCGTGGGTATGTCTAGGACTCAAAGATAAAAAAATATACATCTAGTATGAAATATACATATCGTGGGACGCAAATGACCGGACACAGTTGTCCAGGATGCAATCGACAACATTTCATATATGCAGTATTGATATTTGTTTATTCTTATAGCCTTTGCATAAATGAGTTTACAGGGTACGAAACATTCATGTTGCTTTGATAAGAGTATTTCATCTGACATTTACTTCTGTCATACATCTGTCTGTCTGTCATTTACCGGTCAGCTTTCTCCTTTTTACAAACATCCTGATTACATGTTTTTTTTATATAAAGGTATAAATACACACACACACACACACACACACACACACACACACACACATATATATATATATATATATATATATATATATATATATATATATATATATATATATATATTATGTATGTATGTATATATATCAAGAGGAAACTTCATGAAATAAGCCATAAACCAGCAGAACCTGGTTAAATGATGTAACCAGTAATTTTAAGAACAATAGTTGTTACTATAATATATCTCCTAAGAAAACTTGAGAAGCAAAATACCGTTGGAAAACATACAAGAATCTACTCGTAAGTGGACTTTGTACAGCATACCTATTTCCTTCGAAAAATAACCAATTTGTACCTTCAGATTTTTTTTAGGTCATGTGACGTCACACGGACTTTACGAATGAGACTTTTGAAAATCACACGACTTTCTTATATATTTTTTCTTTCTTATTTTCACTTTTCATATGTCTTCTGTGGTCCATAATTATTGTTATGGAAGTGTCTAGTAACTTTCACCACACTGTTAAGGTACAAAGTCTGTACCTTAATAGTGTGGTGAAAGTTACTACAGACACTCAGTGTGATTGCTGTGTGACAGCGACAGCGTCACGCCTCAGTGTATGCCTGATCGCGTAAGAGTGAGTTGTTCAGCGCATGCTCCCTGTGTCTCTCGTTATCTTGATCGTGAGAATTACAGTGATCAGAGAGGAGGCGGTGATAGTGAAGTATATCCAGATGACAATGAAAGTGAGATATATCCAAATGACAGCGATATTCAAGTATATCCAGATGACAGTTATAGTGAAGTGCATTCAGTGGTGGTGAGTTCTATCTAAATGGCAGTGTTACTGAGTATATCCCAATGAAAGAAATAGTGAAGTATATCCAAATGACCGTGATACTCGAGCATACCCAGATGAGAGTGATAGTGAAATATATCCAAATGACAGTGATAAGTATATCCAGTGATAGTGAGTTCAAATGACAGTGATAGTGAATTATATCCAAATGACAGTGATAAGTAAATTCACTGATAATGAGTTATATCCAAATGACAGAAATAGTGAAGTATATCTAAATAACAGTGATACTCGAGTGTATCCAGATGATAGTGATAATGAAGTATAACCAAATGACAGTGATAAGTATATTCAGGGATAGTGAGTTATATACAAATGACAGAAATGGTGAAGTATTTCCAAATAACAGTAATAGTGAAGGATTTCCAAATGACAGTGATACTCGAGTATATCCAGATGACAGTGATAATGAAGTATAACCAAATGACAGTGATAAGTATATCCAGCGATAGTGAGTTATATACAATGACAGAAATAGTGGAGTATTTCCAAATAACAGTAATAGTGAAGGATATCTAAATGACAGTGATACTCAAGTATATCCAGTGATGGTGAGGTATATCCAAATGACAGTGGGTCAAGTATATCGAGATGTCATTGATAATAATGATGTATATATTCACTGATAGTGAGTTATATCCAAATGACAGAAATAGTGAAGTATATCCAAATGACAGTGATAATAAGTATATCCAGTGACAGCGAGTTATATCCAAATGACTGAAATAGTGAAGTATATCCAAATAACAGTAATAGTGAAGTATATCCAAATGACAGTGATACTCAAGTATATCCAGTGATGGTGAGGTATATCCAAATGACAGTGAGTTACGTAGGCTATATCCAGATGTCATTGATAATGATGTATATCCGAATGACAGTGATATTCATGCACATCCAGATGCCAGTGATAAAGAAGAGCAAAGTGAAGACAGTTATTAAGAATATATATAAAGCAGAAGTCGAAGGCTTCCGACACCTTGCGGGAGGAACCGCTGTACCACAAGGGAAACTCGCCCATATTCTGGGCTAACCGTCGATATATAATCCATATAATTCTCCTAAGCCTTTTCAAGTTTTACCTCTCAAAGATAACCCTTTGAAATGTCCTCAGCTGAAATGCTGATCCCCACAGACGTCAACGAGATCACAGCCTGGAAGTGTTACCGAATGTAACTCAAACATTCAACCGTCGAATGAGATCGTCACACACACTCAGGATGTATCGAGAAGTTTTATGTGTATTTATATATATATATATATATATATATATATATATATATATATATATATATATATATATATATATATATATATAAATATATATATATATATATATATATATATATATATATATATATATATATATATATATATATATATATAATTACACATATATGTGTGTTTGTGTTTGTGAAGAGCATAAAAACACATGGTGTTGCAGAGAAATTCTAATGACAGCAGGAAATAAAACTAAAGAAACAAAGAAACCCCAGCTACAAAAACATCATCAAAGGCAGAATTCAAATAGGGGCGCAGGACTTTCAAATGCGGTAAGTGATGACTTGAAGTACTGTTTTCTATTTTTGTAGTGACTTTTCTATTTTAGGAGTGACTAAACCAAAATCATTGACTTTCGCTAACCAGGAGAAGTCTTATTTAACTGCTGATTAACCAAAGGGGTTGAAAAGACCAGAGCTCCAATTGATAACATTTCAACATTAGATTATTTCACCATATATCTTTATGGGGTGTTGTTACTAAATACTAGATTTGATGGTATCTTTTACTTTATATCAATTCATGTTGTTACAGTTTTCTGCTTTGCTTTAAAGTTATCTTAGCGTGCTTTATACGAATAGCAATCTAGGATCTATCGCAACGATGAATGTTGTTATTCACTAGGTAAGTTTTTTGTTTGTTTCGATGCCCCTGAGAGTAGCCCGGGTCGTCGTTTTTTTTTTTTTTTTTTCCCGGTGCATTGTGGTTAATGGTGGCTAGCATATTTCGAACGTCTTTTGTTATTTTCAACTGGAAATGTTAGCGCCTGAGCATTTTAAGCTTCACCAATCAAGTGCGATTTTGGAATTCAGGGACTGTTGGCTCCCTTGGTACAGACATGGAACTCTCGTTCCCTTAATTACTCCGGATTTATTACAAAATTCCACAAAAAATTTTCTTTGCTGTGTTTTGAACGTTTCGGACGTTCATTGTGGTAGCAAATACGCAGTTTAAACATGCTGAACAACGGCCCTCCGCCCCTCTCTATCCTAATAATCATAAGGAACCACAGCCACGGGCTCGGGATTTTGAGTGTGGGAAAACACAAATCGATGGAAGCACTTGGAGATATACCAACATTCCAGTGATACTTCTGAATTTCTGAATCTGATGAAGGTAAGGCTTTTAACATTATCAAAGTTGCGCCACACACTATTTAATTAAAGACCTGATGTCCTAAGTTCTGCAAGGTGATGGGGGTTCATGGGATGTGAATACCCCCTGGTCGGGTGAAGACCCGGTTCCCAGGGTTAGGTTAGGTTGGTTAGTATTTCACTTTTGTAGTTTCCCCCACCAAAAACCCCAGGTTCCCACTGAGGTCCTGCGTAATTGTAGGCTATAAAGGGGATTCCAGTATCTCTGAAGCTACTAATTTACTAAAACATTGGAAAATCACATTTCGAGCTTCGTATTACGATCGTGGTTTAAAGTAAGAATTTACCTCCAGTCGTTAATCGGCGTAGACCATTTGGACGCACACATACACTCAAACTTAATATTATACACATGTATGTCTAAGCAGGCATTTGTTTATTTGTACCTTTACATATGCTATAAAATACTATTTATTCTTGTAACTTATTTTATGCATTTTCAAACTAACATGTAAGATTATATTAAATTTTGAACATATTTAAGGTTAGGTTAGGTTAGGTTAGGGGGGGTTAGGTTAGGTTAGGTTGGGGGGTTAGGTTGGGGGGTTAGGTTAGGTTAGGTTAGGTTAGGTTGGGGGGTTAGGTTAGGGGGTTAGGTTAGGTGACTTCGCCCCTATTCCATGCACCAAAAAGGCTGCTTTTTGCATCAGTCGTTGTGCCGCTGCAGGCTTTTTTTTTTTTTTTTTTTTTTTTTTAAGAGGTGGTTCTCGTAATCTGTTATTAGTTAGTTCCTCTTTGACGGATAATTTTAGACAAAATTCTCCCTCTCTCTTCTCTCTCTCTCTCTCTCTCTCCCCACGGCCAACTCTGCTTCATCCCCCAGAGGCCGAGTTCCCCGTTTTCGCATAAAGTAAACTCCCATAAAACGGCTGCATTAGGCGTCGACTTTTTTTATTAGCAATTTCTTTTCAAAGGTACAATACGTCTTTTTAAATAATAATATAATAATAATAATGTCTGACACCTTTGACGGCCACAGGCTGTATACAAGGCAGACCAATAGTAGGCCTAATGCTCTATTGATCTTAGAAAAACCGTTTCTTCAGCTTATTTGAAACCACACAAAAGGCGTCTTCTGAGAAAAATGGCTTCTCCTCTAGATTTCACATCACACACATTGCAGGAGGAGTTAGGATTCCACCTCAACCCCCTCCTCCTCCTCCTCCCACTTCTCCTACAGTGTGGATTACCTCCCCCTTTCCCTGTGGGGAGGACCCCCCCTTCCCCTTACAGAGCAACTTGCCAGAGTGCTACGCGGGAACTTTGTCCCTTTATTATTATTATTATTATATTATTATTATTATTATTATTATTATTATTATTATTATTATTATTATTATTAAGGGTAAATAAGATTAATGTCTGACTTAAACTGTAGGGCTCGGGGTCCGTGGAGGAGGGTATGGGACCCCACCGACCCTCAGTCTCCGATTTTGACCCCGATTTTCGGACCTCAAAGCTCGAACTTCGAATTTCGTACCCCGCTTTTCAGACCTCAAGTCTCGAACCTCGAATTTCGAACCTCCAAGCTCGAACCTCGAATATCGAACCCCAATTTTCAGACCTCGAATACCGAACCTACAAGGTCGAATTTCGAACCTCCAAGATCGAACCTCGAATTTCGAACCTCCAAGCTCGACCCTCGAATTTCGATCCTCCAAGCTCAAACCTCGAACCTCCAAGCTCGAACCTCCAAGATCAAAGCTCAAATTTCGAACCCAGACTTCCGAATCTCGAATTTCGAATTTCAAACACCAATTTTCTGACCTCGAACTTCAGACCCCATATCAAACCCCAATTTTCGAACCTTTCGAACCTCCAAGCTCGACCCTCGAATTTCGATCCTCCAAGCTCAAACCTCCAAAGTCGAACCTCGAATTTTGAACCTCCAAGCTCAAACCTCGAATATCAAACCTCAAAGCTCAAACCTCGAATATCAAACCTCAAAGCTCGAACCCCAATTTTCAGACCTCGAATATCGAACCTCTAAGATCGAACCTCCAAGCTCAAACCTCGAATCTCGACCCTCCAAGCTCAAACCTCGAATCTCGACCCTCCAAGCTCGAACCTCGAATTTCGAACCTCCAAGCTCAAACCTCGAATCTCGAACCTCCAAGCTCGAACCTCGAATTTCGAAGCTCCAAGCTCAAACCTCCAAGATCGAAGCTCAGATTTCGAACCCAGACTTCCAAATCTCGAATTTCGAATTTCAAACCCCAATTTTCTGACCTCAAACTTCAAACCCCATATCAAACCCCAATTTTCGAACCTTGAACCCCGATTTTCGGATTTCGAATTTCGAACCCCGATTTTTGGACCTCGAATTTCGAATCCTGATTTTCGAACCTCGAATTTCGAACTCCGAATTTCGAACACCAATTTCGGACCTCGAATTTCGAACCCAGATTTTCGAACCTCGAATTTCGAACTCCGAATTCCGAACACCAATTTCGGACCTCGAATTTCGAAACACGATTTTCGAACACCGGTTTTGGACCTTGAACCTCGAATTTCGAACCTCCAAACTCGAACCCAAAATTCAGAATCTCGAATTTCGAACCTTAAAGCTCAAAGCTCGATTTTCGAACCCGAATCTCGAACTTCGAATTTCGAATCCCGCATCCTGAACCCCGAATTTCAAACGTCGAATTTCGACCCCGGAATCTCGAACGTTCAAGCTCGAACCTAAGAATTTCGTACAACACGGGTGACGTCACCCACTGCAACAGCAGTGGCGACGCATTGCATCAACTGGCGCAGGCCTTCCGGAAGCTCTTTGGTGGGTGGGGGGGCGGGTGGGTGGTAGTTTACAACGTAATTAGAGTATAATGTATAAAATGTATGATGTCTGCATCACGATCTTTTCTGCATCTTGCAAGTCACCTGCAATTCATGTAAATTCACTTTTCTTTGTCCCGTCCGTAAGTGGAAGGTGATTGAAGCAGGCATTTAGGAAGCTCTTTGGTGAAGGGGGTGGGGCGGAGAGGGAGGTTGTTTTACAACCTAAATAATGAAAAAATTGAGAACGGGACGGAAAGATAAAGATAAAAAAAAAAAAAAGAAGGGACCGATGCTTGGGAAATGTCGCCAAATGGAGGCGTTCGTATCGTAATGTATCTCTCAGAGACATTGCTCAGTATAATTATCGTGATGTTTGTGTCGTGTTTAGTAACGAGACCTTTTCTCACCTCCGTCACATTCGTCAGGAAGCAAAGCTGCAGCCTCAGGATCTCTTCGCGAGCCAAATTGATTCCCCTTCCGAACTGGATAAGAGGCAGCTTCTTGGCCCGCCAGGGACGAATACACATTGTAGTCGCAACTGCATAATATCGCTGATTCAGAGCAGAAGGCTCCCGCAATCAGAGCAGTTTCGCCTCAGTCCTCTAAAAGATGTCAAACCAATGAACGGCATTTCTCAGTAATCAGGAAGAACAAAAAGAAAGTTTGCCCTCAATATTGTCAGTCAACTCTTTCAGAATGAAATTAAAGTCAAGTTATATGCATTTTGAAGATGGAAATGTTTATATTTTAATGTAATTTGCTTGGGGAAAAAAATGTATTATTCCAACATGTTTCAGTCATCATTCCTGTACTTGATCCGTTCATTGACAATCCTCTTCATGTGACCACAGTGGTCCTTCCTACCTTAATAAGCATTGCCCAATAATTTGAAGATCATTTGGTCTCATAGAATGATGATTCCTTTGCACATCGATTTCTACAGTTGAATTAAGGAAGCATCTGTGCATGATCTGTTTATGATGAATATTTATAATATATCTTAAACATTTTAAATATGGTTTGTTATTCTTGAATGATGCTGAGTATGTTTATTTTCGAAGAATATCCCGAAAAAAATGGTTAAAAGTATTAGATATTTGTTTCCTGCATGTATTTGGTCAGAGTGAAACATGGCAGGAAGGAAGGACCTTCTTCATGTCAACGAACAGCAACAGAAAGGTTGTCGGGACTGCCAATCTCTTGTGCAGCTTTTAAAGCAGATGAATTAAAGGCAGTTTGGTCTTTCACGCAGTCTGTAGTAAGCTCAGATACCTGAATTTCATATATTCATTTTTGATTCTATCATTCTATGCTCAGAACTGCGGTGTTCTTGTCCAAAGTATGATGTTGCATTTTATATTGTTGGTATGCCTGGGTCTTCATATCGTCAATGACGGGCGGCGGCATTTTTGCTCTGGGGGAGGACTGTAGGCAAGTTGGTTTTCATCGTCTTCCCTTACAATGAATTTCGGGTCATTTTTCCTTTTCATGAAATACTCATTTCCAGCTGAAGGTGAATTTACTATTCCATAAGGACTCATCATTTTAAATTATGAGAAAAAAAATGGAAATAAGAATAATCTAACTGGTTTCCTCACCCATCTGCGAAAATGCAGTTGTCCAATTGCGCTGATTTTCTTAGGGGGCCAATAGGTGGCGTTCACGACTTGCTTATAGTTAAAATTGCTGTACATTTTTGGGTGGAGGAAAGACCGCATGGAGACCACGTGGCCGCCTTAGAGTATATGGAGAATTGAAGACATAATTAAAGTACGATTTCATTAATAGATCATTTTGATACCATTTCATAGCATAATTAGTGAAAAATTCCCAATTTTCGTTGGTTTAGTTGGGAGGCTGAAACTAAACTCAGACTGAAGCGTAATATAGCCTTTGAACACATGACAGCTTCCTGTAATTACATGATCATTACAGTTTAGTTTCATTGAAATGAAACTGAATCAAGACAAATGAATAACTCCGATATGTATACCAGCATCGTTGCCTTACCAAAGAAGGGCCTAAAGATACCATGCAATCATTTGATGGAAGAACCCCCATCCCAGAATTAGGCTCCTATAAAGGACAACAAACATCCGCCCTCACTGCAGATGGAGGTGCAATGTGAGATATGATGATATTAGGGGTAATGAGGTATTGTTGCAATTATTGCAAATTCAGTATAAAACAGAAAAACAATCTTCTCTTCTAACTGGATGTTTTTTGGCTTCTAATGATGAATGCTTTCGAAATTAAAATGTTTTGCAATCAACTAGCAACAGGCAGTGTTGAAAGCAAGGATTTTTTTCTGGGAGCAAACCATCTTTACTTTGAATTTGGATAAAATGCAGTCCACTGGTCCTTAAATGGCTTGCATGCATGCATAATTCGCTTTTATTAAAATGAGTTTGTAATAGTGCAGTGTTGCAATCAAAGCTAAGTTAATGAAAATATCAGGTCTACAGCCTTAGGTTTTTTTAAAGGACCAAAAATATTTGACTTGATTTTGGATAGAATGTAGTTCATTGGAATTTGGGAGTTCAAAACCGATTTTTTAAGTTTCGAACTGGATAAAAGGCAGTCTACTTGGACTCTGATGACAAATATGCATTCGAAATCAATATATATTGCAATTTGCTTGCAATATGGGAAGGTTGCAGGCAAACTCATAACATAAAAAATAGCAAGACAATTAGGGTGTTTTTGGGGGAACGAACCCTTTTGCTTCAAACTAAATAAATGGAAAGCAAAATGCAGTCGAAATTGTAGTAAATTGCAACTTTATTGCATTATTGCAATGTTGCAGGAGGTCCGGCAAAATTCATCAAAATACCAAGACTGCCTTTAGCAACTTTTTAGGGGCCACAACAACTTTTCCTTCAATCTGGATAAAATACAAATTAGTGCATGGAAGTTTACAATATGTCTCAGGATCTTTGCAAATGGCAATGTTGCAAGAAATTAAAAAACGCAAAGTATCAACCTTATCATGATGTTTCCTGGGAGTAAACCAGCGATTTCTTTTTTTGAATAAAATGCAGTCTAATGCTCTCTATGTATGGAAATTTGCAATATACTGCAATTTCCTTGCAACAAGGAATGTTTCCAGCAAGGGAAAATTCGCCAAAATGGCAAGGCTGTAGCCTTGGGACTTTTCCTCTTGGCAAAGAAACTTTTGATTCAGGCTTGATAAAATGCAATAAGCTGACATCTGATCACGAAAATACATGAGAATTTGCAACATATTGTAATGCCCTTGCAATACGGCAATGTTGCAAGATAGGGAAAATTGGCAAGAATGGCAAGGACATAGACCAAAGATTTTTTCGTCGAACAAACCCACTTTGCCTTCAGACTGGAGAATTAATATGCCTACGAAATTGCAATATATAGCAATTTCCTTGCAATACTGCAATGTTGCAATCAGACCAAGATTCGTCAGAAAGCAAAGCTGCAGCCTAAGGAAGGAATATAGTTTAGGCCACAGGCCAAGCACTGGGGCCTAAGAGATCACTCAGCACTGGAAAGGAAATTGAGAGGAGAAATTTTTGAAAGGTGTAACAGGAGGATGACCTCCCAGTTGCACTATGAATCAGTTGTTAGGAGAGGGTGGATAGCAAGCCATGGAAGAAAGAGAATATGAAAGGAGGTAACAGTAAAAGGAATGGAAGGGGTTATAGAAGTTAGGGGCCATGGAAGGGACACTGCAAAGAACCTCAAGTAATGCCTACAGTGCACCACATGAGGTGCACTGACGGCACTACCCCCCCTATGGGATATGGTTATCTTGAAGTTGAAAAGATTTTAAATTAGGTGCAGTTTGTGTCAAAGAGGAGATAATTATTATTCTTCCAATATGTGTTGCTGTCATCATATCCTGCATTCCAACGGCTCTGTGCAAATTCCTATTCTCATTGCAACCACAGACAGTCCTTCCTACCTCAGACATTGCCTGAAGGTTCTCAGATATTTTGGTTTCTTAAAATGATGAAGTAAAAATTCATCAGTTTCAGCAGATGAGTTGAGGAAGAATCTGTATTTGGTCTGTTTATGATGAATACAGAAAATATGTCTTCAACATTAGCGATATAGTTTGTTGATCTTAAAGGATTTTTAGTATGTAAATAATGATACATTATTCCTTCTACTTAAATGTTTATTTTCACAGGATCCCCTCCCCCCTCCACCACCCCCCAAAAATAAAAACCGTTGAAGGCATGACTTCCCCTTCATGCATTTGGGGTCGGGGTAAAACACGCCACGATCGTTATGTCTACGAACAGTAACTGCAGAGTTGTCGGAACTGCCAATCTATGCGGCTTCTAAAGCAAGTGGATTCAAGATACTTTATCATTCCAAGTAGTCTGTAGTCAGTCCAGTAGTCTCAGTTTCAAATGAATGACTTTTTATTCAGCTGTCTCATGCTGGGAACTGTGACATTGCTGTTCAAAATGCGGCGTTGAATTTGATTATGTCGGTGTGCCTGCATGGGTCTTCTTCTTCATGTCGTCTATGATTCTCGTCTCACTTTTCTTTTTTATAGATGATTTATTCCTAATTAGCTCTGTATTTTGTTATCTCAATACAAATATGATCTTATATAATGAGGGAAAGTTTGTCATAAAAATAATTTTATCTAGATTTCACGACCATCTTGGAAGATGCAGTTAGTATATTTGCTCTGATTTTCTTAGGTGGCCAATAGGTGGCGTTCACGACTTGCTTATAATCGAAATTGCTGTACATTTTTTGGTGGAGAAAGGACCGCATGGTGACCACGTGACCGCGTTAGAATATAGGGAGACTTTAAGACGAAACTGAAATCCGATTTCATTCATCATTTTGATACAGTTTTCTGAGATAATGAAAGGAAAATTCCCATTGATCGCTTCTTAAGATTAGAGGAATGAAAATGAACTCAAAATGAAACGAAATATTAAGTAGCCTTTGAACACATTATTAACTCCTATAATCACATGACCTACACAGTTTAGTTTCATGTATATAAAACTGAATCAAGACTATAAGCAATTGCTATGTTTGTACCCATTTGATTAACCTACAAAATAAGGATATGAGAATGACCTGCAATCACTTCATTTCACGTTCTCAGTGTTATCATGATGCACAATTTATATACGTCAAAATAGCAAGGTCAAATGATACTATGTTAATGGGGTATTTATATGTGAACTGAGGAAGAGAGAGAGAGAGAGAGAGAGAGAGAGAGAGAGAGAGAGAGAGAGAGAGAGAGAGAGAGAGAGAGAGAGAGAGAGAGAGAGAGAGAGATTCGTGAAATACTCATTACATATTCTATCTATCTATATCTGAGTTTTTATTAAACAGCAAGAAACATTATTTGTGTCGCTGAATCTATATGTTAAATGATATCATGGAAAAATAATGACAAACACATGTGAATAATAATAATAATAATAATAATAATAATAATAATAATAATAATAATAATAATAATAATATCAACAAGGCAAAGAGCCAGAATTTCTTTTTACAGTTATCAGACAAAATGTAAGAAATTCTGAGAGAGAGAGAGAGAGAGAGAGAGAGAGAGAGAGAGAGAGAGAGAGAGAGAGAGAGAGAGAGAGAGAGAGAGAGAGACCACTCCCTTCCTGTGGTTGACTTTTCAAAAAACATACAGATCCACCGACCACATTTTGTAGTGAAGTGACCACGATTGGGATGCCTCCCAAATCAAGCATGGACACAGAAAGTGAGTCATCTCTATTGAAAGTGATCTATAAACAGTTCACACATGATATAGACACCTTCAATAGGAGGAAGTCTCAGAGACCTTATTAGGTAATACTCCATAACGGTTTTATTATTATTATTATTATTATTATTATTATTATTATTATTATTATTATTATTATTATTATTATTATTATTATTATTATTATTATTATTATTCAGAAGATGAAGAACTCTATTCATATGGAACAAGAATCCCACTAAAGGAGCCATTGATTTGAAACTGAAGCTTCCAAAGGCGTTCATTTGAAAGAAGAAATATTTCATATTTCATATTCCAAAAACAAAATCTTGATAATATACAAGAATGTACTTTGTATTTTAAATGTATTCAACCTGGGGCAAAAATGATTTAGGAAAATGTCATTAAAACTGCTGTTTGGTTTCGTTCTACAATAAATGAAAATTTGATCATATTTAACTACGAAGGCGATGCTGGAATCATCTAAAAGTTTCAAAAATTTTCCAGCTCCTAGAAGGACAAAATAGAGAAATCATTGGCGCATGCGCCCAACGCTGCTATGGCTCAGAAAAATAAAAATTTCAAGTTTCCAAAAACAAAATCTGATTGAAAAAAAGGCGAAGAGTTTACAGATAAATTCAGTGAACAATTTTATGCTCATGAAAATATGGACTACATGGCGGAGGAGCAGTAGGGAGTCGATGTTCCAGCCTTCGGCGATTTATAAAGCGAGAATGTTTTCAATACTGTTACGTTTGGAACTAAGTTCTGCACTCGAGATGAGCACGGAAGGGAATCAGGAGGAGAAGATGACCATGGAATGGAGACTTTCAAGGACTTTCACGAGAAGAAAGCAGAGAGAATGAGAGAGAGAGAGGAGATTCATATTGCCAGAATTACCATTTGGATCAACTGATAGTTGAAATCTCATAGGACTTCAGAGGACTTTTCGCATCTTGGAATACGTCCGTCTTCAGTCCCTGGAGGAGCTGGAGAGGCGCCATTCGCGCGTGTGCCTAACGCTGCAGCCCTGTGAAGCACCAACTTCGGTCTCCAGGGACAAGATCCAAGATTCTCCTAATCGTCTTCAGAAACAGGATTGTATTTATTCGAGAAGTTGAGTAAAAGAAATGGAAAGAGTTACCAAATAATGACAGTGAACAATTGCACACATCTGATAATAAGGACCACTTCCAGGAAGCGCTCTACAAAAGCAACTCTGTGTGTCAGGAGAGGAAAGCAAAGGAGTGGTTGAGGCGACGCCGAAATGATCTAAAATCTGCTGAGTCTTCCCTGAGAGTGCTTTGGAATCCTTCGGTCTCCAGATCGTGGAAGGGCGAGGGAAAAGAAGAGCCATTAGCGCATGCCCCCAGCGCTAGAGCTCAGTGGAACTCCAACTTCAGAGTCTCCACAAGCAAGCTCCGAAATCCTTCGAGTCGCCCTGAAGCCTTCGGAGGTTTGGTGTCATTTTCGAAAAGCATGGTTAAGGAGGGCCTGAACCACAAGGCAGAGGGGCCCGAAGGCGCCCTAAGGATGCCTTCCCTTGAAGGCACCCTTGACTGGGGAAGATCCTCCTCAGAGGCTGCTTCCCTGGAGGTAGGCAGGTTTCCTGCCAGGCTGGGGAAGCGGGCCTGAGGAGGGCCTGAACCACAAGGCTGAGGGGCCCCAAGGCGCCCTAGGGAAGCCTTCCCTTGAAGGCACCCTTGACTGGGGAAGATCCTCCTCAGAGGCTGCTTCCCTGGAGGTAGGCAGGTTTCCTGCCAGGCTGGGGAAGCGGGCCTGAGGAGGGCCTGAACCACAAGGCTGAGGGGCCCCAAGGCGCCCTAGGGAAGCCTTCCCTTGAAGGCACCCTTGACTGGGGAAGATCCTCCTCAGAGGCTGCTTCCCTGGAGGTAGGCAGGTTTCCTGCCAGGCTGGGGGAAGCGGGCCTGAGGAGGGCCTGAACCACAAGGTTAAGGGGCCCCAAGGCGCCTTAGGGAAGCCTTCCCTTGAAGGCAGCTTTGCTTGGGAAGATCCTCCTCAGAGGCTGCTTCCCTGGAGGTAGGCAGGTTTCCTGCCAGGCTGGGGAAGCAGGCCTGAGGAGGGCCTGAACCACAAGGCTGAGGGGTCCCAAGGCGGCCTAAGGATGCCTTCCCTTGAAGGCAGCCTTGACTGGGGAAAATCCTCCTCAGAGGCTGCTTCCCTGGAGGTAGGCAGGTTTCCTGCCAGGCTGGGGAAGCGGGCCTGAGGAGGGCCTGAACCACAAGGCTGAGGGGCCCCAAGGCGCCCTAGGGAAGCCTTCCCTTGAAGGCACCCCTTGACTGGGGAAGATCCTCTTCAGAGGCTGCTTCCCTGGAGGTAGGCAGGTTTCCTGCTAGGGCTGGGGAAGCGGGCCTGAGGAGGGGCCTGAACCACAAGGTTAAGGGGCCCCAAGGCGCCCCTAGGGAAGCCTTCCCTTGAAGGCAGCTTTGCTTGGGGAAGATCCTCCTCAGAGGCTGCTTCCCTGGAGGTAGGCAGGTTTCCTGCCAGGCTGGGGAAGCAGGCCTAAGGAGGGCCTGAACCACAAGGCTGAGGGGTCCCAAGGCGGCCTAAGGATGCCTTCCCTTGAAGGCAGCCTTGACTGGGGAAGATCCTCCTCAGAGGCTGCTTCCCTGGAGGTAGGCAGGTTTCCTGCCAGGCTGGGGAAGCGGGCCTGAGGAGGACATGAACCACAAGGCTGAGGGGTCCCAAGGCGGCCTAAGGATGCCTTCCCTTGAAGGCAGCCTTGACTGGGGAAGATCCTCCTCAGAGGCTGCTTCCCTGGAGGTAGGCAGGTTTCCTGCCAGGCTGGGGAAGCGGGCCTGAGGAGGGCCTGAACCACAAGGCTGAGGGGTCCCCAAGGCAAGCCTAAGGATGCCTTCCCTTGAAGGCAGCCTTGACTGGGGAAGATCCTCCTCAGAGGCTGCTTCCCTGGAGGTAGGCAGGTTTCCTGCCAGGCTGGGGAAGCAGGCCTGAGGAGGGCCTGAACCACAAGGCTGAGGGGTCCCAAGGGCGGCCTAAGGTTGCCTTCCCTTGAAGGGCAGCCTTGACTGGGGAAGATCCTCCTCAGAGGCTGCTTCCCTGGAGGTAGGCAGGTTTCCTGCCAGGCTGGGGAAGCGGGCCTGAGGAGGGCCTGAACCACAAGGCTGAGGGGTCCCAAGGCAGCCTAAGGATGCCTTCCCTTGAAGGCAGCCTTGACTGGGGAAGATCCTCCTCAGAGGCTGCTTCCCTGGAGGTAGGCAGGTTTCCTGCCAGGCTGGGGAAGCGGGCCTGAGGAGGGCCTGAACCACAAGGCTGAGGGGTCCCAAGGCGGCCTAAGGATGCCTTCCCTTGAAGGCAGCTTGATTGGGGGAAGATCCTCCTCAGAGGCTGCTTCCCTGGAGGTAGGCAGGTTTCCTGCCAGGCTGGGGAAGCGGGCCTGAGGAGGGCCTGAACCACAAGGCTGAGGGGACCCAAAGTGCCCTAGGGGAACCGCCCCTTAGGGGCACCTTTGTCAGGGGGAAGGACCTCCTTAGATTCTCCGATGACGTCATCAAGTGAGGATAAAAGAAAAGGAAAAATATGCTTTTTCTTCTTACGTAATGCGATGACGTCATTGACAACCACTTGAGGGGATCAGTCTTGCAAGTGTCAGTCCAACAACCATCAGTCTTGGGCGCATCAGTCTAAAGAGTGTCAGATTAACGATCGTCAGTCTAAAGAGAGTCTGTCTTGCGAGTTGCAGTCTAGCAAGAGTCAGTCTAGCGAGCATTAGTGAGTGTTAGTCTAATGAGTATCAGACTTGCGAGGGTCAATCTAACGAGCATCAATCTAATGAGCGTCAGTCTTGCGAGCATCATTCTTGAGAGCATCAGTTTAACAAGCCTTCCTGAGTGGTCAGTCTTGCATACGTCAGTCTAACGAGCATTAGTGAGCGTCATCATTGCATACGTCAGTCTAACGAGCATTAGTGAGTGTCATCATTGCATACGTCAGTCTAACGAGCATTAGTGAGCGTCATCATTGCAGAAGGCAGTCTAATGAGCATCAGTGAAAGTTTTGCATGTGTCAGGTCTAATAAGCGTCAGTGAGTTGTCATCTTGCATGTGTTAGTTAACGAGAGTCAGTCTAACGAGAGTCAGGTCTTCCGAGCGTCACTCTTGCGGGCGTCAGTGAACGTCAGTCTTTGCATGTGTCAGTCTAATGAGCATCAGTGAGCGTGAGTCTTGCAAGCGTCAGTGAGTGAGAGAGAGAGAGAGAGAGAGAGAGAGAGAGATGAGAGAGAGAGATCACGGCGGGTAAATTATTATCGGTCTCTGTGATTCTTCTTCTTTTATCGGCTGATTTACTCAAGAGAGACACAACTCTCTCTCTTCTCTCTCTCTCTAGTCTCTCTCTCTTCTCTCTCTCTTCATCTCTCTCTCTCTCTCTCTCGTGTGTCTGTCTCACATCCCCCTCCTTCTCCATCTGAGGGAAAAGGAGTCATGGACCAATCAGACATTGGGGGGGCGGGGGAGGGTGTGATTGCCGTATTCACCTTAATTTTAATATAATAATAATAATAATAATAAATAATAATAATAACAATAATAACAATAATAATAATAATAATATATATAATAATTAATAATTCAACGAAGGAAATAAACATCAACCTTAACTATGAGAAGCTTATTATAAAGTTCCGCCCGATTCTCAGTCGAGTCGCTCGAGGCGGGTGTTGGGGATGGGTGGGGGAGGAAGCGGTGGAGACGGTTGATAAGCTGGAGTTTCGTCCTCCCCCAAAACCCGGTTTTTGGGGGAGCAGTTCCGTACGCAACACACACACTCAGTCTCTCTCTCTCCTCTCTCTCTCTCTGTCTTTAGCACAGGAAGGCTCTCAGGCTGTTACTGCAGGGCACGAACCCCTCCCCCCTCGCCCAGCAAATTTGAACAATGGCAACTGTCTCTCTCACTCTCTCTCCTCCTCTCTCTCTCTCTCTCTCTCTCTCTCTCTCTGTATCCACCCTCCTAGGTAAATAACAGAGCAATTATCAACTTTGAGAGCACAAGTGGAAGCTGATGTGTCTGGGAGTCACCACTTGTGGTTTCCTCTGAAATCAGCTGGAGAACAAAGGCGTCACACTATTTCTTTCTGATGATGATGATAATATGACCTCCTGACTGAGGGCTGTGTTCAGTGTCAGTCGAGACCTCACCTGGAAAACCCCAAATATTCCCTTGTCATTTGGCCACTTTTCATCAAATTCCAATCTCATAACATGGTGGACCTTTCAACATGACATCGCAGAGATATAAGTTTTTTATATCATAAATCATGGAATATTTTGTTTTATTTTTCTCGTTCCTGAGGGACGTTTTAGCAGTGAAAATGAAAGGTTCAAATAATCGAATGAAAGCCTTTTTACAGAGGGTCCAGATTCGACATTCGAAATGAAGGTTGTTGGTAAATTGAATATGGTTTTATTTGTCTGGTTTCATTGGCTTGAGGGAGAGAGAGAGAGAGAGAGAGAGAGAGAGAGAGAGAGATGGTCTAAGTGTCCAGAGAGAGAGAGATCGGTCAGTGGAAATGTAACGTAGAAGATGTCATTGCATTCGTGTGCAGAACTCCGATCCTGACTTCAACTTAACTAAAGTAGTGATGATTGCACTCTTTGTAAGTGCCAAGTAACGGAGAGTCATGAAGTGACTGACACTTAAGGATTGAAGTACGAAAGGATATAATGAATTAAGGATCGCCTCATGCTACGGTTTATGGGCTACAGCCGAAGACGAATTCAGAGCCAATCAAGCGATGTGAACAGAACTGGAGGTATACATTAATTAAGATAGCCGTCAGTTTGTTTGAATTTTGAATAATTTTTGAAGCCTTTTGCCGCCCAACCCTTTTCCCCCCAACACAAACATCTTCCCACCCCCATACACGCCCACACTCTGCAGAAAGACGGCTTCCTTGTTATGAAGACCAGCCGATGGACGAAGGAGGACGAAGAATCACATCGGCCTAAAAGGCTTTCCCCCCACCACCAGGACCTGTCTTCCCTCACTAAGTTACTGTTATTTTTGTTATTATTATTATTATTATTATTATTTCCCCCTAATTGGCCCTCCTTCCAATTCCCTGCTGTCCAGTCAACTTCTATTATTATATTATTATTATTATTATTATATTATTATTATTATTATTATTATTATCATCATCCCTGACAGTGACCAGGTGAGCCTGTAAAAGTGGTTTCTTCTTGGACAGTTGGAGAATGGCATCGTTCTATAACCTGCAAGTAAATGAATACAGTGGAATCTCTCTCTCCAAATTAAAAAAATAATCCCTCCTTAAATGACGATAGCAATCGTACGTGTCCATCAGTCGAGAAACATGTTTAAGGCGTCTGTTATGTTTTTAGAGGATGTTGGATTGGCTTTGTTTGTGTGTGTATTAGTCTGTAACACCCATTTGCTTTCAGCAAACCTATCCATTGATTACGTACATAATCCCGGGATATGTATATATATATATATATATATATATATATATATATATATATATATATATATATATATACACACACATATATATAAATATATATATATATATATATATATATATATATATATTATATATATATTAAATATATATACAGTATATATATATACATATGTGTGTATATATATATATTACACACACATATATATATATATATATATATATATATATATATATATATATATATATATATATATATATATATTGTTACATGAGTCATTTGGATGATAAGTTTCATTTTTTATTTTTGTGATTTATATTGCCTTGCTTTACCTAAGGCCCACGCAGTCCTGTCAATTAAGGCTGAAAGTTACTAAAAAAAAAAAAGACAGATAAGAAACATAATGTGATCAGGTCACCAGTTGAGACTAGGGTTCCTGAATACAGAGATTTATTCTGAAACACCTTGAATTAAATCAACAACATTACTCAAGCAACTAGTTTCAACAAAGCAAAATAACAGTTCCAACTCATTCTTACGGGAGCTAACAACAGCTCCGACTTCGTCCCACTTCGAACACAAGATATTTCACCATAAAGGGGTGAATAACACAACATCTTGGGGCCTCTTGTGATGCATCTATAAGGCAGTTGCAAGTGCCTGAATTGAGGTTCTTGGTATCAAGGATGCTAATTCTTCTCCAAACAAGAGGGAGGCCAGGTCCAAGACGTGCACAATTCTGGAAGAGATGTATCCAGATAACATTCCAGAATCAAAAGAACTCTCACTTGTCATTAATTAACTGCAAGGGATGAATATTAGATCAGGAATATTACTCCAACACCATGGAGGTTACTTTATGCAGTTCCACTAGGCAACAATAATTGCACCTAATATATTTGACGTCATAAATGGGATATGGTTTGCTAGGATTTGCTTGGTCAGTGACTGTTTAGGAGAGGGAAACTTGAAGCACAAAAATGAGAGTTTAAGTTGAAGGGAAAGAGAACTGGGAGTAATTGTCACCTTCAGACTTACCGCTGGAATAGATAATGCAGTTATCAATTGCATCAAAAGTCCTTGTCTGTTGGAATGGCAATTCTTCTCCCACATTCGAGACTGAGACAGAGGTTAAGTGGGCTGCCCGAAACACGTCGTGTTCTGTCGGGTGTTATTCTGCGTCTGATTTTTGAAAGTTTTGGGGCTTGGGTCGTCATTGATCTCGGCTCCTCCCACAAGCCAACTTGGTGTGGGTGCAGGTAGCATCTGTAAAATGACAAAGAACTCACCAGTACAAAGGTCATAGAAAAGTGAGCTTACGGTACAATCTAGCTAAGGTTGGTCCTAGCAAAACCTATTCTGTGTGATATCCCTCTAAACAAAAATTCCTACCCCTCTTGACGGCTGGGATCGGGTCAAAACAACCTCCTGCTCGCTTGCTTCTTCCTGCGTGGTATACCCTCTTACTTTAACAAAGAGAGAGGTTTTTATATTTCGATTAAAGCAAGGCAGAGAGGTCGAACTGCTAAAAAAATTTTTATAATATATATATTTATATTTATAATGTATGTATACATGCCTATCTGTTTCTATATATAAATATGTTTATATATATATATATATATATATATATATATATATATATATATATATATATATATATATTATATATATATATATACATATATATATATATATAATATATATATATATATATATATATATATATATATATATATATATATATATATATATGTACACATACATACATGCATACATACATACTGTACATGCAAACAACCAATCCTCTTGCAGTCAAGACATAATGTGATCAGTTAGACCTTGAATTCTCAGCTGAGGAAACTAAACTAGATCAAAAAGATATTTCCTCTGGTA
>JANJGK010002439.1:110000-127752 GCA_039081455.1 Macrobrachium rosenbergii | reverse complement strand
AATACACACAAAACTTCTCGACGCATCCCTGAGTGTGTGCCGATCTCATTCGACGGTTGAATGTTTGTGTAACAACGTTGACGTCTGTGGGGATCAGCATTTCAGCCGAGGACCTTCAACGGGCCATCTTTGAGAGGTAAAACTTGAAAGGCTTAGGAGAATCTCATATAAATTATATATCGACGGTTAGCCCAGAATTTGAGCGAGTTCCCCTTGTGGAACAGCGGTTCCCATCGCAAGGTGTCGGTAACCTTCGACTTCTGCTTTATATTTTTAATAACTGTCTTCACTTTGCTCTTCTTTATCACTGTCATCTGGATAAGCATGACTACCACTGTCATTCGGATATACATCATTATCAGTGACATCTGGATATAGCCTACTTGACTCACTGTCATTTGGATATACCTCACCATCACTGGATATACTTGAGTATCACTGTCATTTGGATATACTTCACTATTACTGCTATTTGGAAATACTGCACCATTCCTGTCATTTGTATATAACTCATTATCCCTGGATATACTTATCACTGTCATTTGGTTATACTTCACTATCACTGTCATCTGGATATACTCGAGTATCACTGCCATTTGGATATACGTCACTATTTCTGTCATTTGGATGTAACTATCAGTGAACATACTTATCACTGTCATTTGGATATACCTCACTATCACTGTCATCTGAACTCACTATCACTGGATATACTTATCACTGTCATTTGGATATACTTCACTATCACTCTCATCTGGATATGCTCGAGTATCACGGTCATTTGGATATACCTCACTATTTCTTTCATTGGGATATACTCAGTAACACTGCCATTTAGATATAACTCACCATCACTGAATATACTTCACTATCACTGCCATCTGGAAATACTGGAATATCGCTGTCATTTGGATATATCTCACTTTCATTGTCATCTGGATATACTTCACTATCACCGCCTCCCCTCTGATCACTGTAGTTCTCACGATTTAGATAACGAGAGACACAGGGAGCATGCGCTTGAACAACTCACTCTTACGCGATCAGGCATACACTGAGGCGTGAAGCTGAGTGTCTGTAGTAACTTTCACCACACTGTTAAGGTACAGACTTCGTACCTTAACAGTGGTGAAAGTTACTATTTTTTTTAGTAGACACTTCCATAACAATAATTATGGACCATAGAAGACATTTGAAAAGCGTGAAAATAAGAAAAAATACATAAGAAAGTCGCGTGATTTTTCAAAACGCTCGTTCGTAAAGTCCGTGTGACGTCACGTAACCTCAAAAGGAATCTGAAGGTGCAAATTGGGTTATTTTGCAAAGGAAATAGGTAGGCTGTACAAAGTCCACTTACGAGTAGATTCCTGTATATTTTCGAACAGTATTTTGCTTCTCAAGTTTTCTTAGGAGATATATAGTAACAACTATTGTCCTTAAAATTACTAGTTACATTATTTAACCATGTTCTACTGGTTTATGGCTTTATACTTTATTCATGAAGTTTCCTCTTGATATATATACACACATATATATATATATATATATATATGTGTGTGTGTGTGTGTGTGTGTGTGTGTGTGTATTTATACCTTTATATAAAAAACATGTAATCAGGTTATTTGTAAAAAAGAGAAAGCTGATGGGTAAATGACAGACAAACAGATGATTTTTCAGGAACAGAAATTTCCTCTGTTTCACCTTTGGGGAGAAAATCCATATTTAAGAGAAGTTTGTGACCTCGGTTTAAGACGAAGGAATAACGAAGATAAAACACTCGGTTCGAAAATTACATATTTCTCTCCATTAGCTTTGTTTCCGGTAAGTTATGTAGTAGCAAACATAGATCACGACTTACTTGCCGAGGTCATGGCATACTTTGAAGTTACATATATCAGGCAGAAGTGGGAACAGGATCGCAGCAACCAAAATTTTCCGCTGCGTCTTGGAATGTTCGTAATCGAACAATACACAACATGCCTAGAGCTGATAATTCAGGAGCCTAGCATAATGCCATCCAAAATTTAATTACCTGTCAACTGCCTTCTGTTTGGGACCTGATTCATGCATAGAAGAAACAAATGAAAAATGCGCCGAAGTTTCTTTGGCGCAATCGAGTTTCCTGTACAGCCGCTACAGCGTATAATCAAGGCCACTGAAATAGATCTGTCTTTCGGTGGTCTTGGTATAATGCTGTATGAGCCACGGTCAATGAAACTTTAATAACCACGACCCGGTGGTGGCCTGTGTTGTGGCCAGTTTCGTTTAGGCCTGAGCCCCTTTTGCATCTTTTCCTTTTGGCAACGTCAATTTAGGTAACCGTGCAGGAAATTCTGTGGAGGCACGTGCTCCTCCACTCATGCAACTCCTTTGAATCTGTTTAAAGGTCTTCTCTGCTCTGCATGCAAGGAGAACCTGTCAACAAAGAACGTTCCTTTCTCGTCTGACAACTCTCCTGCCGTTGGGTCTGTCAGGTAATCGCTATTTAGTCGCTGCTTGTGGAATGCTTCTAAGCCTAGTGTCAATTAGTGAGGTTCATTGCAATTCAGTTTATCTATACGGATTTCATCGTCAATGTTTATTGTAAGCCAAATTTTTTTTATACATATATTTCGACTTGTTCACTCACCGTTTTATAGTCACAAATATATTGTTCATGGTTTGAGTACCTATATATCTAATAATATTATTTATCTTATTCTTAAAGGGGTTTAATACACCAGCATATATATATATATATTATATATGTGTGTGTGTGTGTGTGTGTGTGTGTGTGCAATATAATAGTTAATAGTTATTAATTCTAACCGTGGTGGTTGTAATGGTAGGTCGTGAAGGAGAAAGAGAGAACTCCCCGAGCTTATTTACAGCACAACTAAGGACGATTTTTACATGGGCGAGGATCTTACGGGGTCATAATTCTTAACTGTTGTCAATTCGCCGATAACGTATTATTGAAGCACTTCGCCATAAATGGACGATGCCTATTTAAGAAAGAAAAGTGCATTCTGGGAAACTATATCATTTTCACTTGTAATTTCAAAGAGTGGCATGATTCCCAGGATGTAAGGATGTTTCTTACTCGCTGTTGTAAGGAGCCAGGTGCAATGACTACGCTCTCACCTTCATCACCGAAACATCCCTTGCTTGTCCAGAAAATATTGTGTTTCCTTAATTTATTCACCTGTTTCACCTGTTACGGAGGAGAGGCAACATTTGTTCACGTCTCTCGAGAAAGAAATACCGTACAAATATGACACAATTTTAGCGAATCGAATTAGTAAAAAGGAAAGTAATGATTCTGAGTTAATCTCAGGAACTGACTTTAATTTAATTCTACTTAAATTTTTTTTTTACATCAATTATGGGATAAAGTTGGGGAATAAAACATTTATTCCTTGACAGAAAAAATAAAAAAAATAACACATCTTGGTCATTGCTTTTATTTTGGGGAACATACAATTAAGCTAAACTCATGATTTTAAAGAAGAAGAAGTCAAAGTTCCGGAGTCAAAGCGAATGACCTCCATCATGAAGACTTCGTGTCCAGCATCACTTCATCAGGGCAATTCCCCCAGACAGGTAATTAGGATATATTAGACATTAAGAGGCCTAATGCATTCAAGGGCAATTACGCCGTGTAATTACTGTCACTCAAGTTGACGAGGCCTCAGCTCATAGACACTCATACGCTTGTAGTGAATCAGTCTCAGATATTCCGTGGATCTTAATATATATTTGCTTTTTCCTCTTATTTATAAATGTTTGTATGAGTCTCTTGGCGTTGCTGTCATTGCAGAAACCTTGGAAACAGGGAACAGGGTTAGATACCCAATGCTAATATGTAATTAGATAGAAACAGTCTGAAGGTAGTTAGCCTAGTTACTGAACAGCAACTATGGTGACGTGATATCATGAGCTGCAATTGAATAAGTTTTAATGATATATATTATCCTTTACAAACATACACGGTCATGAAGTAATTAGTTATCTTATTAAGACAAAAAAAATAATTTCCTATCTCTACCCTGTCTTTGATGAGACATTTAAGTGCTTCTGATTCTCTTGAACTGCCTCTCTGGTCGTTTCTCCTCTTCCAAATTAGAAAAGGAAAATGCCACTGAAGCAAAGGAAGCTTTTAGGTTTTTGATTACCTTAAACAAGTAAAGAATGCGCCGAAGTTTCTTCGGCTCAATCGAGTTTTCTGTACGGCGTATAATGCTATATGAAACTCTCAGCCGTGGCCAGGTGGTGGCCTGTGTTGTTGGTACCTATAGCGGTACCAGACGTAAGATCACGGCTAACTTTAACCTTAAATCAAATAAAAACTAATGAGGCTAGAGGGCTGCATTTTGATGTGTTTGATGGTTGGAGATTGGATGATCAACATACCAATTTACAGCCCTCTATCCTCAGTAGTTTTTAACATCTGAGGGTGGACAGAAGAAGTGCGAACAGAAAAAGTGCAGACAGAAAAAGTGCCGACGGACAGATAACGTCATCTCAATGGCTTTCTTTTACAGAAAACTAAAAAACTGGTCATGAAATGAATATATACTTCAATACCTTTATTCTCTCTCTCTCTCTCTCTCTCTCTCTCTCTCTCTCCCAGTACCATGGAAGGCGTGCTGGATCTCGCAACCTAAAGACCACCGACCCCTCCTGCTTGGATCGTAGCCTTGCACGATTCGTTAGGAAATTGTGAAACGATCCTGACTCTGCCTTTCTCCTCTTTCTCGCGATTTTCTAAGTCCAGAACTTTCACTTTTCTTTTGGAAACACTGAGCGACTCAGTCTTAAAGAAAGGGGACCGTTTAATGAAAAACTATTTTCAGTCTGAAAGACAAAAATTGCTTTGGGAAACTGTTTATTAGAATGTGAAATACTATGGCATGAATATTGTATATTTGAACGGTATACACAAACATAATGAAATATTCCTTTTAAATGTTGTAGTTTGGGTAATCCAGTCGACATTGTTAGATGGAAAGGTGATAATGACTCCTTTTTACATTAGCCAGACTAGTAATTCTTTGAAAAAAAATATAATCTTGCCATCACATTAGCAAAAGACAGTTTTCAGAAAGTGATTATTCATTTACCTAACTGTCTTGCATATTCATATGTGGAGTAAACGTAATGAGGTCATTGTTACCCGGGGGATCTCTAGTAAAGGACGTCAAGTGAAGGGAGAGAGAGTTACACAGAAGGTCCTAAAGAGATATGTTGGAGAAGCAAATCATCATTTATACAAGAACGCTTTCATTTGAGTTGTTCCTGGGGTCATACCGAACGTGGAATGTAGATTACTTCGTAAAACAAAATATTTACATGTAAATTACATTTTATTTTTATTTTTTAATGACAGAATTAGTCATATCAGAATCTGAAACAAATATTATGTCAAAAATTAAGTTCATTAACACTGTTTTTGATTCATGCATGCTCTTCATCTCGCTCTGTGCGGCCAAGTGCTTATCAGATTCAGTCGCGAAAAATAACCTTCATTGGGTTAATTGACAGAGAGATTATACATTTGATCATGGAAGGTCTCTGTTACGAGGTGGATTTTTGCTGTCATTTTTGGCTGTGATGGAAAGAGAGGAATTGTGAATTAAATTAAATAGTGAATGAATAAATGAATGATTGAATGTTCCTTAAATAGTGAATGAATGAATGAATGAATGAATGAACCTTAAATAATGAATGCATGAATGAATGTTCCTTAAAGAATGAATGAATGAATGAATGGATGAACGAATGAAGTTCCTTAAATAGTGAATGAATGAATGAATTAATTAATTAATTTATGTATGAATATATCTTAATATTGAATGAATAAATGAAAGGATATACCTTAAATAGTGAATGAATGAACAGGAATCTTCCTAATTAAATGAAACTCCCATTCACAGTGAATGAGTCCACAGGATTTGTAAATTAATAAAAAAGCAGTTAATACTTCCGACTTCCATCTACAGATACCAACATGCATGTGGACATTACTCTGAACCTTAGAATAGTAAGGCTGCCTAATCGTTGCTAGTTCTTTTTGGGTCATAATTTTTTTTATACAAATTTCAGTAGACTCTGATTATTTTCTCTGGGTAGTTTTAATGAGGTAATATTCCTTATAGGCGGAATTTTTCTTGGGATGAAAACGTTTCATGAAATGTTCCAAATACACACACACACAAACAAACACACATGCACACACACACTCACACACTCACACTCATATATATATATATATATATATATGTGTGTGTGTGTGTGTGTGTGTATACGACTTAAGCAGGTGTTTTAACTCCATCTAAGAATAAGATGAACAATATAATTAAATATAGCAACTCCAACCATGAGTTAGTGAAAAGATCAAAATATAAAAAAAAAAACTTCATTCAGAATGCAAAATGACGATGAAATCCGAAAAGATAAACTGAATTGCAATGGAGCATCACAAATTGGTGCCAAACATGGAAACTGTCTCATGAACAGGGAAGCAGTAATGGTTACCTCCACACAACCGACGGCAGGAGAGTTGTCAGGCGAGAAAGGAACGTTCTTTGTTGACAGCTTCTGCTTGCATGCAGAGCAGAGAAGACCTTTAGATAGATTCAGAGGAGCTGCATGAGTGGAGGAGCACGTGCCTCAGCAGAATTTCCTGCACGGCTGCCTAAATTGACGTTGCTAAAAGGACAAGATGCAAAAGGGGGCTCGTGCCTAAACTAAACTGGCCGTAAGAGTTATATTACATCCTCAACTGCCTCCCCCATCCTCCCCAAAAATAATGACATAAAAAGGGGTACGTGCTTAAAATGAACTCTCTGAAAGAGAACGGGCCACTGACCTGAAAATGACTCCCTCTCAAAGGCTTTTTATACCTAGATCAAAAGGAAGGTTCAGAAGAGAAGGTCGCTCCCTCGGTGAGCCTCGTCACTCTAAATGGCCAATTGCCTCCTCACTTGACAGGGGCTGGAATGGCCACGGCATTCCAGTCCTCATGACTGGAATGGCCTTGTTAAGTTAGCATGGATCTTGCATTTTCCAACCATAATATGTGACTCAACCAAGATAAAAAAAAATGGTATTGTCGTCAACGTTTAGTCGAACGGTTGAAGATGAACTGCTTCAAGATCTCAAGAACAGAGGATAATTATCGTTGGTCCTTGTTACGTGGTGTAATAGGAACTCGCTTTTGAATTAATTTCAGTAAAGTAATATATATATATATATATATATATTATATATATATATATATATATATATATATAATATTTATCAGTGCAAAGTTTTTTATAACATAAAAATCATTAATATATATATCCTGTCAATATAATGTTTTCTCCATAATCTATAAAAAATATAGGCTATGTGCTATCAGTGCGAAATTTTTTTTCATAAATTATACAAATAAATGCCTGATGAGGTTAGGACAGGTCGTGGTATTATAGAAAGGCTTCTTCCCATCATTTTACACTCGCCCTACAGTGTTCTTCATAACCTATAAAAATATATATTATCAATATAAATTTTCTTCATAACCTAAATGCGCTACCACTGTACATGTTTTCCGTTCAGATATTGGAGAGGCAAATAAACAAACAACTGGGAGGGCAAAGTAAACAAACGCTGAGCAACCTAGCCTACACAAGTCACGAGTCAGACAACTCACTGCAATAAAAATGAATTTTTGTGCTCTCATATAATTATTATATTATTATGAAAAATAGTAATCATTAATTAGAATATCACTAATCAATAGTTTGAATTTCACTAATAATGGGAAAACAAATCCCTTACCTAGATGTATATGGGAGTTCTGGCGTTGTTGCTATCCCCCCCAGGCGAGACAATTCCGTTTGCTTCGTCCCTCTCTTGTAACGAACTTACGAGACGCAGTCGTTCAAAACTCTCCCTCATAAAGGTGGTACTTCTCTTGCTTATGGCAATGGAATTGCGTGAATGCACTACCGATAAGAAAATCCGAAAAGGAAATGCGTCACAAAGCACTAGGATATCGCTTGAACCAGAACCACACAAATCGAGATGGTTTATCGGTGAAACCCGACGCTCTGTTTGGAACTGTTACGTACTTATAGCATTTCATATTTCCGAAAATACGCAGTAAAAATATGTCAAGAAATATGAAACATTTTATGTATACTAGTTAGCATGGTACATCTGTGATATGACTATGACGAGTTTCAAAATATCGAGGTACATAGATATATAACGAACCAGCCCCTATCGTAAAAAATGGGTAGTTTTAGTAGGATACTGAAGTAAATTTCTCACTTTCTACTATCCAGAATTGGTAAGTCATACAGACATAGTACGACAATTTGTCGCTCAGTGTCGCTCACAAGGCGATATCGAGACAGATAGATACATATTTACTCTAATATTATACTTTTTGAGAGAAAGAGCTAGTTTTTTTATCGTAGATAATGTGTATTTTTGTAGGAAAGTAAAATATATTTCTCACTTCCATCTAAAAAGTCATACAGAAATTTTGAGACAATTTTTCCCTCAATGCCGCTCAAATGCCGGTAAATGAGGTGAACAAAAGTGTAAAAAACCCACCTAAAATTCTTTTTCAGCAATAATATTTTAGGACATGTTTATTTAGACATACTGTATACCAGCCCCAAAACAGTAAAAAAGCTAAAAATCTATAATTCCTCGAAATTCGACGATCAGCGCGCCCCTTAGTCCATAAGAGCATTTATACTTCTAATATATCGCTTAAGAAAGAATGCTTCGCAGAGGGAAATATGGCTACATGCTCTGTTTTCATGTTACTGTTTATTATCAAGAAATAGGACAGACTCTGGATTCATTACTGAGTGCATCAGGGTAGAACAGGTAAGCAGTCTAGGCATCATTCAAAACTGTACCAGCCTTCGGGTGGCGTAGAGGCACACATCAGCACATGACCTGCCCATGTCTCTTGTACAACCCGGTTCACTGGTCGCACTAATTAGGTAATTGCAAGTGAATTAAGCTCAATTAATTTTCATGCCTATGGACCATTTCAGGACTTTTGCATGTACCGGACACCTGCGTTCATATTTGTTTGTTTATGGCTAGATGATATTATTATTATTATTATTATTATTATTATTATTATTATTATTATTATTATTATTATTATTATTCAGAAGATGAACTCTATTCATATAGAACAAGCCCACAGGGGCCCACTGATCAAAGTTCAAGCTTCCAAAGAAGTAACAGAAGGTAATGGAAAATAGAGAAAGAGATCAGTTAAAAACATACAAACTGATTAATAAATACATAAAATTGTAGCTAAATTATTAAAATAAAAGGAGAATAATCGTTTTAGGGTACTTATGCATTGCATCTTCACTTGAATTTTTGAAGCTCCAATCGCGCTACATCCTCAGGGAGACTGTTCCACCAAAGGTGTGAGGAATAAAGGATCTCTGAACTGAGAAGTTTGACAGCGAAGCACATTCACTGCATATCGGTGGTGCGATGGTGCTGCCGCCGTGTGGAGAGCAGGATCAGCTAGCAATGAACGGCAGCGCACTCAGACTGATCGATAGCAATGGTATAGCCATTAGCGTCAGAACAGGAAAACTTTCAGCAACTTTGTATTCTCAGTCAGCCAGGCTAATGAAGTTATTTTTGCCTAATTGGATTTAGGAATCTCGTCACGCATAACAACAAGATGAAAGAATTGACAATAAAAACAGATTTAATGAGGACACTTTTTCAATAAAAGAAGTTTTAAAAGGTTAATGTCTTTGATGGCAGACATTAAAAAAAAAATTCTTGTCCGAGATTCGTTTGCTAATTATCATCATTTTATGGTATGATGAAGCAGTCTTTTCATTCTGGAAATATAAGTGATGAAAAATATGATGAATGATTAGTTTTATGAGCAGGAATTACAGAGGAACCACTTGCCAACTATTTTATTCATTTGCAAAAGTATTTACAATAGCAGGTTTCTTGTTTGTTGTAGAGGAAAAGTGTTTCACTTTTAAAGGTTACTCATGCATGGCAGAGTAAAGGGACAATGTCTTGTGCCGCTGTACAATGTCCCAGAAACCACTACCCAAACCCTCTCTTCACCCACTCAAGGACCAGGCAGAACCAGGAAGTGGCTGCTGCTGATGACTCAACCGGCAAACTTATTGGTTCCCCAAACACCCATCGGCAGTTCACAGAGACCACAAATCCACGTTGCTTGTGAAATCTAACCAGGATATGAATTGGGCTTCAACTTGGGACCATTACTCTAGGGAGTCCAAGGATAACCAACTTAGCTACCAGAACCCAGAAGGGAATAATTTCTGTTACCTCTCTTGTAGGACAAGAGACTTAACCATTGAAGGTTCCCCACTGAAATGGATACTAAGAAAACGGTTCATGAATTTTGCTTACCATCATACTATCAACCTTTCTAGTTAAATAAGTTTGCTAGGTCAATTTTTTTCATAACATAACCTAGAATTGAAAATTGGGGCCAGTATAAAGTTAAAAGAGTTGGGAAGATAAGAAAAAGGGAACCAAAGAAACACAGGAATATTAAAAGGCAGAAAGCAATACAGCTGGTGAATGAGAAAGGATGCCAAAGAGAACACTCATTACCATTTGCAATACTCCAAGGAAGGCACCAAAAGGTACCCATGTGGTGAATACCTTTGATGGGCAAAGAGATTGATGCGTGAATTGAAAACAATTCAAAAAAAGCATGATTATAATGCATCCATTAGGAGAAGAAAGAAAAATAGTAAAAAAAAAATAAGAATCCTTTCCTAATTCCACCACTTAGTAGTTTTATTCCATTCTTCCAACTCCCTATGTGGGCAGGTGCTCCATGCTGTCTCTATGACCCCATCATGGAATTTTACAAAGCACCAAAAGAAATGACGACCAGAGACTAAAAATCTAAGTCTAATACCTAACTGGGTGAAGCCAAAGCACCAATAAATGCATAGGGTATTCGACATCTTTTAGAAGAGATTCCCAGATATTAGCAAACATATGAAACTGAGCCCTGTTAAGGTCATCTATTAGTATTCATGAGAAAAAAATTCAGATTCGTTTTTCTATTTGCCTTATTTTTACCCAGTGAAAGTGACCAAGGCTAAGTTGGTCTCTACAGTCACTGTATCTGTCTTTACGTTGTCTCTTTTCACCAGCAAAAACATGGTAATCAAAATAGTGCAAAGGAATAGTGTCAATCAAGTTACCGTTCATCAAGTGTATTCAGTTATGCAATGAATGCCTCTCTCTCTCTCTCTCTCTCTCTCTCTCTCTCTCTCTCTCTCTCTCTCTCCTCTCTCTCTCTCTCTCTCTCTCCAATTATTCCACAGCTGTGGGTCTGTATGGCCTCCATAAGAGTTCTTGTCCTATATAAAGGAAATACAATGGCCAAAACTCGAAGTTTGGGATAAGCTCCTCCTCTCTTTAGGTCAGGTAGATCGATAAACAACATTTCCTGGAAAAATAAAATTTTTCTGTCCCCAGATATGACTGATTATCTTTATAAATTTCTACCGATTTCTTCCAGCCAATATAACAGGTATTATTGAAGTGTCATGGCTCTTATCTCCATCGTTATTGTCTTTGTCATTCTAAGTTTATCACTAAATATATAGAAAGTGTTTTGTTTTATGGTGTCAATGAGGAAAAAGGAAAGACAAAAAGGTAATACAAACCAAAAGGAAAAAGAGGCTCTTCTTCTCTGGCAACAAAGGACAAGTGCCTTGAAGCAGTTTCAAGGAGAAGAAGAAGAAGGAGAGAGAGAGAGAGAGAGAGGAGAGAGAGAGAGAGAGAGAGAGAGGAGAGAGAGAGAGAGAGAGAGAGAGAGAGAGAGAGGCTGCCCTTCAGTTCGTTGCTCTGTTCTGCAGATCAAAGAAGGCTCCTTCAAAGGGAATGCAAATGCCAGGAAGCACCTGAGACGAGAGGTGACAAGGCATCGCCTTTGGTGTGAAGGCAACACCTCATTGTTCTCGGCCCGTCCTTTCCAAGGAAACATAGGGGCAAAACAGGGACAAACAACAAAGGAAAAACAGGGGCAAACAAGGGACAAACAAAAGGGCGCAAGAAAACTGCAGCGGCTGTGTTTGTCGTCAGGGAAGGGGACGTAAACAAAAGCACAAGAACTGAATTAACTTCAGTCGTGGAAGCGTTGGCAATTGGCCCCATCTGCATCAAAAGGGAATTGTACGGATTCGCTTTTCGTGTATTTCGATGGAGTGAAATCGTATCCCGGTGGTTTTATTTTTTTCAATGGATGCGAACTGATATGTCCTTGGAAAATATAGATGAACTCAAAACAGAGAGAAAATTGTGGAAAATATTTGGAATTTTGATGCAGCGTATCAGAAATGTTTTTCATGCGGGAAAATTGACGCTAAAAAATGCGGTGGAATCGGAAGAGGCCTTATGTTCCAGTATTTTTTATTTATTTCGTTTATCTATCACTGCTGAACATAGACTGTCCAGCTAACACACACACACACACACACACACACACACACACACACACAACATATATATATATATATATATATTATATATATATATATATAATATATATATAATATATATATATATATACATATATATATGTGTTAAGGATTTATATTCCTCCCTCCTAGTGAATCGCCATGTAAGTGATTTTACTAAAAATCCTAAAATTAAACATAACTATCTCCGTTCAGTAAAAAAAAAAAAAAAAAAACTTTCATAAAACCAGTTTATGGTATACTGAACAGTTATTTGTACTGACTTGTTTAAACGCAATCATTCACTGTATATTTTTCTTGGCAGAGAAAACTGTGCGAGGATCTTGTAGTGTTAGGACCTTTGCTTTCTATAGAATTACATTGCTTATAAGTAACGAAGAAGACAGTTGCAAAGAAGGCGAATAACATGTTGATATCCGTTGCATTCCTCCTCAAAGTCTTTTACGGCAAAAACTCAGACGAAAACTTCTAAAGGCAGACATTAAAAATCTGTCAATATTTTTCACGGCGAGAGGATAAAATCTCGAAACCTCCGCCCAGACTGGCCACGAAAATCTTTAAGGCAAAGTCTATTTTCGTTCTTTCAAAGGTTTAAGAAGCAGAATAGCTATCTCGCATTCCACGTGAGGTTCTTACCACGGCCAAACTTTTCTGCGGCCACAATTCGGGAACTGTGTTAAACCGCGTATGTGGGAGTTTCAGCGCCCTAGTGGACTTTATTTCTTGATTTTAATTTAATAAGCTTTTCCTGTTTTATTCACTTGTCCCTTATGCGGAATGAAAGCTTAGCAAGTGAAAGGTTTTTTGGCTTGGCTCATTTAAATACTTTGCATATTATTTTATTTCATGAAGTCACTAAATGTTTGGGTTCATCGTTTCATGCACAAATAACCACGTTTTATCGTTATATAAAAATAAAAAAACGGTAATTAAATACATGGCATAAGTCTTCTCAAAACTGTTTGATTTATACCTACTGCGCGCTTCAGGGCCGTGTCTAATTGATTTTCGTCGATAAAACCTTACCAAGGCATCGGATATGGATCGTATTTTGGAAATAGCTATTTGAAGCCACAGCCTAATTGACAAAAATATGCAGTGATGTCTAATGTTGATAATTAAGGCACTTATCGCGGAGTAAATCAAAGAAATTTAAAGGGAAACTTAAAAAAGAAGCAGTAGTGTGGGTGGACCCGGAAGTGCTATTGGGGGAGAGGGAGGCAGTGAAAAAACAATGCTATTGCATGATTGTGTTAGATAATGTTTATAAAAATGCTGGGTAGGAAATTAAAACTCGAAACTTTAAAACAATAATTTTATTTTATATTGATTTTTCGGTAGCAACCATTTTTTGAGGCACTTTTAGGGGCGCGCGTACGAAATTGCACACAATTGCATAATAGCATTCGAAAGGAATGTAGAATGATACATTTTAGGAATATAACTAAATCAAAGTGATTTTAAGCTGCAAAAAAAAAAAAAATAGGAATCTTTTTGCGCATATTGCGCGCACGCGCGCGCACAAAATTGCTGAATAATTTATGTATTAGATACACACAACTCGTATAAAACACTTTTTTAAGAAATGAACATCAATTAAAGTGTTTTTTAACCTAATAAATGCATTTTTTAAAGTAGAAAAGCGCAGTTATTTTTGGCAATATTCAAAATACGAATATATTAAAAAAAATTTGGATTTTTTTAACATAAAGTAGAAGGGATGCGCTAATTTTTGAGGCCAACTCCAGCTTTCTAGCTCTTTTCATTCAAAAGTTATCGAGTGTTGAATATCGCTAAACTTTAACTGCGTTTTTCCCCACTTTTTAATTTTGGCGTTGACCTTGCTCTGCAACTAAACGCCTCAATATGTGTGTGTGTATATATATATATATATATATATATATATATATTATATATATATATATATATATATATATATATATATATATATATATATATATATATATATATATATATATATATATATATAAAACGGGTCAAACGTTACACGAATTTATCTTTCGCAAATGTTTGGTGAAGACGCTTGTTTATATTCAAATTCTAGACACCCTTCATCAATTATTCAGCTTATTAATGAAAAGTAGTCATTATTGAAATTCGTGATGAAATTAAAACATATTTCCTGTAAATTTTCTCCCAGAATATTGTGTCGACCTTCCGGGAACTTTCAAAAAGTTAACTCCAGCGTCTCCAGAGAATCCCCGAGGCTTGCTTACGAATCCCTCGTCTTCTAGAGGAGCTTTATCTATTTACATACAATTATACATACATACAGTTAGAAAAAAAAGATGAAGAATTATTTCAAATCATTGCCATCCGCTGGAAGTCGCCGACATTCCCGGGAATCCCAAGAATTCCCGAAGATTGGAGCAGCTCAATTGAGATGAAAAATGTCTCCAGAATCCAGACAAGTCATTTGTGTCCGATTACAAAACTTGGGATAAATCAGAGACAGTTTATCGATATGAGCGGACTCTGCTTCTTTGCGAAGACAGATGATGAATTTCCAGAGAACGAGGAAACCCAGGTCAACGCAGACGTAGGAGACACGAGAAGGAAGAGCTTCGAGCTGGAAATCTCCTCTTGCCATTGGATACCTCGACATGAGGCCTAGGGAAGCAGTGATACCTATTTCACATATTCCTCAGTGGCAACCTCTGGCGTGGCGTAAAATCCCGTAAGTGCAATGCCTTCCAAATAATATGCGAAATTGGTTTTCCCAACCTCTGAGGATTACAGTGTGGCAGGAAGTTAGGCATCGAAGAACACCTTCAGCAATAGCGTGTTTCCTACAGTCAGCAGCGAAATAACTGGTTTCGGGACAATACAAAGCAATCATCTGTTTTCTGCAAAAAAAAGCAGAGACGCCATAGGCTCTTGGCTAGCCAACAGAGCAGAGAATGGGGAAGGGCCCATCCCTGGTAAAACTAAACCCCCATTTCAGTGACGCTTTGTTGGCGAAGATGCCCCAGGGGTGAGATCAATTCTGATCGTCAAAGGCCAAATATATATACAGTACGTGTGTGTGTGCAATAAGTTATCGAACTGCACGTGACAAATACATACGTAGATAACCATTTGATAGGTGAAAATTTCAGACCGGGAACCAAGAGCATTTGCGTATCGTGCACACTTCTTGAGGGGTACTTTGAAGTACTTCAAACCCCCCAATGAAGTGATCGTGATATACGAAAGTACTTGGTACTTGGTCTTTAATTTTCACCTTTCAAGTGGTTATCTACGTATATATTTGTCACATGCAGTTTGGTAACACATTACACACACACACACATACACATAAACGGATACACACACACACACACACACACACACACACACACACACACATATATATATATATATATATATATATATATATATATATATATATATATATATATATATATATATATATATATATATATATATATATATATATATATATATGAGTGTGCGTGTTTGTGTGTGTGTGTGCGAGCGTGTGTGTGTGTGTGTGTGTGTTCTGCCTCATAGTTATCGATGCTTTATGATCGCAGGAGGGAGGGTCGATGTTTATAATCGATCTCAGCGACAGATGAGAATTGTATCAGGAAAACCGAATTTCACTCTCAGGTCATCCTATGAACAGAAGCAAAGAAACGATATTTCCATCGGTTTCTTACTTCTCGTGTAAACACTAAAATCTAGAATCCTTTTAAATGTGGCGCTGAATATTATATGACAACATAGCTTTCTTTTCTCAGGGTAAACCCCTGAGAAAAGTCATATTTATTACAACGTCCCCCATACGGGAAAAGAATCTGAATGCCTTTCCCGTACAGAAATCCAAAAGTAACGCCTTAACCACAAAAGTAAGATTTGAGAACATTGAACGCCTAATCTCTTTACTGGGGACTCCATTGCGCAAAAATATGAACATGAAATCTGAGCAGATTACTTTTGCTTTCGTGAAGAAGAATGATCTTGCAGCTGATCTTGTAGGGAAATTATCCTAAATTGAAAGGTCGTGATTTCCTACTTCCGGGAATCCAGAAGGAATATGATCTAACCACCCATTAAGTATGGAGCTTGAACTATAAAAAAAAAAAAATGGTTTTATAAGACAGCTAAGGATTTCTCAGTTATAAAACAGCATGAAATTCTCTTTGGTTTTTATTAGTTTTGTTCAATCAAAATTCAGTCAGTCACCTTCCGTTAATTTATTATTATCTTTATCATTATTAAGACAAATCTTATGTCCATGATCAATGTGTTTATTGCGAGAAATGTAAGCGTTAATTAGTGCTATATTATCAATCTATTTTATCCTTAATATGTAAAGTTTTATGATAATTTTTTTCGACAAAGTAAAAATATGAAATATTTTCGAAGGGAAAAATATTATGACCGGAAAACTTGAATGGGTAAAAAGGGGAATAAGCAGGACATGAAGCGTTTGCCTGACTGAAAATAGACAGAGAGATAACTCAGATTGTGTGATGACAATCTGTCTGCAGGATTTTGCTTCGTCATTTTCTCTGGAATGTTGACACAGCCGCTCACAATAGAGAAAACTAATTGCTTGTGCCCTAGATTTTAATGCTCATTCACGATTCGTTGTTTTATAATTACAGATATACACACTCACAACGATATATATATATATATATATATATATATATATATATATATATATATATATATATATACATATATATATACATTATATATATGTACGAGTATATATATACATACATATATGTGTGCATCTAGGAAACAAATACTTAAAAAAAGTAGCCTTGATGATTTATTTGTGAACTTTGTTTTTTATGTAAGAAACCCGAGAGAGAGAGAGAGAGAGAGAGAGAGAGAGAGAGAGAGAGAGAGAGAGAGAGAGGGAATCTGCATTCACTTGAGATGTTTCCATTGGGTAGTTTCCTCCGCCCCCAAAACGAAGTTGTTGAATTCATCAAACGATTTCAAGATCTCTCTCTCTCTCTCTCTCTCTCTCTCTCTCTCTCTCTCTCTCTCTCTCTCTCTCTCTCTCTCTCTCTCTAACGTTATTCTATCATATCTCCCCCCATGGACTCAGCAAAAGAACGGAGATTGATTTTTCTTCGTTTTCATGACGGACTTTGCATCATTTCCCAATAGAGTCTTCCTTATATACTCGTATGTAGCTATACGTACAAGGGAGTATTTGAACAGTTAAGTTCAGTAAGGGGGAGAAAATGAAAATCACT
>JANJGK010002439.1:55000-105000 GCA_039081455.1 Macrobrachium rosenbergii | reverse complement strand
TATATATATATATATATATATATATATATATATATATATATATGTATATATATATATATATATATATATATATATATATATATATATATACATATATATATATATATATATATATATATATATGTATATATATATATATATATATATATATATATATATATATATAGTATATATATATATATATATATAATATATATAATATATATATATATATATATATATATATGTATATATATATATATATATATATATATATATATATAATGGCGAAACGGGTTTTGCCTTGTTTAGTACTAGCCCCTGGGGTATCAAATGTCCCTAAGTGGATTTGATCTCCCAGGGGCTAGCACCAAACATGGCAAAAAAGTGTTTCGTCTTGTTTAGTACTAGCTCCTGGGTATCAAATGTCCCTAAGTGGATTTGATCCCCAGGGGCTAGTACTAAACACAGTGAAATACATTTGAACCCCCTGGGGCTAGTACTAATCACGGCAAAATAGTGGAGATGAATCACTGTTTTGCTGTGTTTATTACTAGCCCTTGGGGAATTAATTGTCCCCAAGTAGATTTTATCCCCCAGGGACTAGGACTAAACATGACAAAATACATTTTAACCCCCAGGGCTAGTACTAAACACAGCAAAACAGCGTAGATGAATCACTGTTTTTGCCGTAGTTAGTACTAGCCCTTGGGGATCAATTGTCCCCAAGTAGATTTTACCCCCCAGGGGCTAGTACTAAACACGGCAAAATACATATTGAACCCCCAGGGCTAGTACTAAACACGGCAAAAACAGTGTAGATGAATCAATGTTTCGCCATGTTTAGTACTAGCCTCAGGGATCAAATGTTCCTAAGCGAATTGTCCATTTCACATATTCCATCGGGATTTTGTGAAATCCCTGGATTTCGCATATTCTCTGAAACACAACATATACTGGAATATCTGCATCTTGGTATTTTGCCCAGAGGGCAAAAGCAAAAAGTAAGCAAAGTCGGATAAATTTCTGTACAATTTTCAACAAGGTTCCTACTAAAATCTCCAGAAGCAAAAGGCAATTTCAAGTTTTGAATTCATGCCTCGTGAGAGAGGGATGGATCGTAAAAGCTTTGCTCGACGATTCACCTTGTACTAATACGCGACTCCTCAGATACAAAAGTTGAAAACATATGATAACCATGGTCCTTTTATTCTTGACCTACCTAAATTTCCGTCCTTAATACAACAACAACAACAACAACAACAACAACAATAATAATAATAATAATAATAATAATAATAATAATGATAATAATAATGATAACAATCATAAAAACAACTTATTATGTTAACATGTCAAAAGCATGCTCAGGCATGCTGTTTTATGCAATGAATCCTTTGATTCCATGATTCATTAACATGTTGAACTGAAAATCCAAAATGCATTTATCGCATAGAAAATTCTTTCTTCGTCCATTATCATATCTAGGGAAATGAACTCCCAAAGCAATGACTTAGTGATTAATCATTTCCTTTCATTGTATTTTCTCTAACTTGCTTGTAAACAGTAACACATTTCAATGAAAAAAAAAAACTTTTATTGTGCTTTCTTCTTTTTTACATCATTCCCACAAGTTGTTAATGTCCAAATGGACATGTGTTATATAAATCATTGTTCATTCCAACAGAACGGTGCTTATGCACTGCAAAGCCGATTATTTACGAAAAAGTAAAATCCATCTTACCTCACTCAAATATGAATATGAAATGCCCTTCAAATTGCTGGTCTTATACAACGAATAATTTGCATATAAATTGTTTTTGCTATACTCTGAAGTCATGAATTTTACGCACAAACCAACAGAAAGGTTTAGACATGGAAGTCTGTTGTGTAATTGTGTTATCTATTAAGACTTTTTAATCTAAAAAATAGATCGATAAAAAATCTGGCGATTTTTTTTATATATAAAAAGTGCATCGATTAATAAAAATGATAAAAGATAGGCCAGTTTATTTCGCTCTTAATGCTGTTTGTGACATGAAAAAAACAACAAGTTCAGTGGCAGACCGCCTATTCATTAAGACTCGCAGTACATCAGAACATCCAACACTGAGGCATTCACTAAAAAAAAAGTAAGTAGATTTCCAGTGCCCAAATGGCTCAGTAAGCATGATTTTCTGGTCATAAAAAAGACGCCTGTGGATGCTTGATGACGAGAGCCTCGATGGCCGAGTTGGTTAAGGCAGCAGCCTCGGACTTCTTAGAGGTATGTGGCGCGGGTTCAAATCCGCAGCCGACTGGTCAGAGAGGCGGACACTTCGCTATCCATGTAGACACCCCGGGATTATGTATGTAATCAACAGATAGGTTTGCTTAAAAGCAAATGGGTGTTACAGACTATTACACACACAAACAAAGCCACTCCAACATCTAAAAACACACCAGACACCTCACACGTCTCGACTATCGACCTCACCGCGTAACAACTCCTCGCTGCTGGGAGAAAGAGCGCTGCTGAACTGGTACAATACATGTACACAATACCGGGGTCTAAGCGAAGTCAGGCAGGGCAGCCGATCGCGACTACAAAGTCTACCCCAAAAAGCCAAATCAAAGTCCGTCAAAAGAAGGCATCACGGCGACCCCATATAAAAATGGGAACAAGCTGGGAAGAAGAAGAAGAAGAGGATGCGTGATGACGACCCCAACCCGCCATCTTTTCTCTTCTCTCATACAGTAAGTATAAAATCCCTTTGTAAGCGAAACAGAGCTGAGGTTAGATTCACGCACGAGGAAGGAACGAGCTGGCAATGTTTACTCATATCTTTATTCCCTACTCATTGTGAATATTTTGGCCTGCCTCACGTTTTCATATGATTTCAAAGCATTTCATCGTTGGACGAAGACCCGCCTGATTGAAACATGACAACTTTTTACATATCACGTGGTTTTATAAACCTTGAGAAATATTATGAATGCAAAGTAATTTCAATGAATGTAGTATTATATAAGGTTTGTTTTATCTTAGCAGTGTCTCCAAATGTGTAAAACTTTAACCAGAATTTAATGTGAGAAAATTCCAACGTTGAAATCTGAAGATATTTAAAAATATTACTGAGCCCGAAGGTAAACTCTCAAGAAGAAATTGACGAGGCATGAAGAAGGCAAAGCAATCTCTGAACAGGGAAGGTTCCCATGAGGGGGCTTCATTGCAGTTGAGAATAAGTAACAAAAATTATTGTTGTGAGGAGACACCACGTTCGCTTTCCCTCGGTTTGGTAGATCATTTCTAAGAATACTTTTTCTAAAAACATTCCCCTGTTTTGCTTCTTATGAAAAAAATTTGTTCCATCATGAAAGTTAAAGCATTTTGATCTTTAAAAAAAAATAAAAAATTTAATTTCAAAATATTTACTTGGTGTAAAATGAGATACTTTGGAATTAACATCAAAAAGAGTATATTTGAGTTTTCGTCTTCTGGATGTTCAGGGAGTTGGTAAAGGCCGAATAGGTAATGGTAAGGGACACGTTCAAAGTCCTCGTTGTTGCCCAAAGTTTCCTTTCCTGTGAGGAAACGAAAACTTTATTCTGAATTTATAAACATTATTAAAATTCTTTTTCTCCTTCTTAATCATTTATCGTACAGATCTTTGCCATCGCGGAAAATGTCCTTGACGATGTTTGTTGAAAAGTTCCTTCAGAGTTAATGACTTGTTTCCACCACTGAGTGCGAGAATTGGGTGACTTCTGGTGATCATCCCTCTGAATGCTACTCTTAGCCTCTAAAGGACCCTTGTATCTCAAGTGAACTTTGCTTTCACGAGAGAGAGAGAGAGAGAGAGAGAGAGAGAGAGAGAGAGAGAGAGAGAGAGAGAGAGAGAGAGAGAGATCACCCGCTTTGCCTAAAGGAATCTCCTTTCAAGGAAACTTCCTGGAACTCAGCGAAGATCATCTTCATCTCTGTCCCTCTGCTGCTTTCGACAGACACCTTCAGCTTCTCTTCAGTCATCGTGGCTTTTAGCCTTTGGGGTTTATCTGCCACCTCTTTCGGAGGGAATTCCCATTGCCTTTCCCTTCCCCTTTTCTATATTTGAGGGCTTTCTCAGCCCTATGCGAAATAAAGTAATTAGGCGTCCCCTCACCCAGAAATTCAGCATTTTCAAAAATAAGACCCACGGGAACTTGATCCCACAGAAACAAAAAACCTGCCAATGAATAATCAGCCTTTTATAATTTTTAAAATTTTTACAATTATTTTTATTCATCGAGCAACTTTCATAATTTTACAGTTGAACTGTTATTTACTTATCAGGAATGTAATATAAACTAATATAAAATATAAATCTTGTTTGCTTATGTTGTTGACCATAACTTTAGGGAAAAATATTTTGTTAGCTTAATTGTGAAAGCTGTTAATAATATGCTATATATGGTTTCTTATTATGCTAGTGAATATTAAAGGAACCACACATACTATAACTATTGTTTATTATTATTACAGAACCACACAAACGACAATAAAAATAATCCTTAAAGTGCATCACCTCGATAAATGGGCCTCCGCAAACGCAGTGTCTGGACGTGACAAAACCATTTTGGTTAAAACCGATTAAGCATTTCACTTTGCCGAACAGGCCTCCGCAAATATAATTTCTGTAAGTGATAAACCCAAGGAAATAAAACCAAGAGGAGTTACAGGCTAAGAATAAGTGATATGACATAAAAATATGAAAACAATTACACAAAATGGTTTAAAGTTTGTGGAAGTAGTAAGTATTTTTTGATAGTTACGATGATTCGTGTTCAATAAAGAGTTTGGATTTTATGTCATCCGCAATGTTTCCTTTCCTGTGTTTGAAGCATTTTTATTAGCCTAATTATAGTTTTCCATTTCTTCATTATTCCTTTTTCCTTCATGCAATTGAATTTCCGCTTCGAAAGATCTTCAGTGGCTCTTGTTGAAAAGGCCATCGAACTGGTGATGTTCTTGGATCTTTCATGAGGAGGAAAAGGCCTCCCGTCAACTGACTCTCTCCCTGACGGTTATTCCTCAACCCGGATTTTGTATATCAGTCTCATCTATCAAACGGAAATGATACGTGCAAAAAGGGCTTTTCTCAGTTTTTCAACTTTCTGCATATGCTTGGCTTTTGTGAGAGAGAGAGAGAGAGAGAGAGAGAGAGAGAGAGAGAGAGAGAGAGAGAGAGAGAGAGAGAGAGAGAATTTATGTTTTTTTCATGATCTATTTTAGTAACGATAGTAGAAACATCCCACACTTCCATTCCATAATTCAAATGATTCTGTAAATACATAGAATAGGAAGATAATTACCTGTTGTGGAAAGTGTTGGTATGAAGAAATGATCAAACTGACTTTACTCTCGAATTCGCTGACTCAGCATAAAAGAGGCATAATGAGGGGAGACTTTTTGTTGAGGCAAGAAGGGTCGGCTGATGTTTTTCGAGATCTTTTTGTAAAAATAATTCGAGTGAACTTTTATTGACGTGTTATTTTTCCATATCATTTGCAGCCTTTATGCCAACACTTTCCAAAATTAGTAATTATCTTCCGAGTCCATATATCTAGAGAGTTATTGAAAATATGAATTGAAAAAGGGGGTTTTTACTATCCTAACCAAAACTAATCATCCTTCATTCCAACTTTCATACTCTCTCTTTCTCTCACAAACACACAAAACAAGTTGATATAAGGCCTTTTTGCACGTAGCCTTTTCCCTTGATAGAAAGGCCACTGAAATGCAAAACCTTGGTCGAGGAATAAGACTGAGGGAGAGCGTCAATAGGTGGGAGACCTTCTCCTCCCACAGGAGGATCCAATATCATTACCATTTTGATGGCCTTCTCAACAAGCGCCCCTGAAGATCGTTTGGGGCAGAAATTCGATTGTATGAAGGAAAATTGAGTAGAGGAGAAATGGAAAATAAAAATGTACTGATAAAATAATTCACATGCGGGAAAGAGTTAAAATTCCTAAAACCTAATTTATCCTAGACATCCTCATGTCAGGATATACAAATATCGTGTCATTTATACATCTCCCTGCAACCTTCCCGATATAGAAAAGGGAGTGACTATTTTCACCGTGCGGTGATATTACACTCAACGTTATCTTCACCGTACGGATAACAAGAGCTTCGTTTATGGAATCATTCGTATGATTGCATTTGCTACTAATGAAATGATAAGCATGTACTGTAAATATCCCGAAATAATTTTCGTGGATGGGACTTACAAAATTAACAAATACAATTATCCACTCTACATGAATCTAGTCCAAGACAATCTAGGCCGTGGCAGGGCTGTTTTTTATGCATTTGTAAGAAGTGAAACAGCAGACATGATGCTGGAGATAATGTCATCGTTTTGTGGGATGATGGAGAATATTAACCACACAAAGACAGTTATGACTGACAAAGACCAGAACTAAAATCAAGCAGTCCGTGCCTTACTTCCGAAAGCAGACGAATTACTTTGCAAGTTTCATGTACTGCAAAACTTCAAGAAAAAGGTGTCTGAACTTGAGCTTCCTGTTCCTAAAATGGATGAAATCTTTGGTACTCTGAAACAACTTGTGTACGCCCATAATGAAATCTCCTTTCAGTCAAAATTGTCTGTGTTAGAAGAACAAGATTCAAGTATGTTTCAATATGTATGTGCAAATTGGGTAAACTGTAAAGAAATGTGGGCCACATACATCCGTTCTACAAAATTAACATTTGGAAATGACACTAATAATCACATTGAAGCAGAAAACGGTAAACTAAAGGACTTCCTAACCTCAGCTACATCGATGTCTGAATGCATTCGTAAAATTATGCTTCATAATTCCATCTTAAATTATGAACATGCCTATAAGCAGTTTTTGCAGATATGTAAATCTGTTGACTATGGAGTTCATGATGTTCTAATGAACAAAATATACAGACAGTTCACGGAACATGCAGTTAAACTAATGATGAAACACCGTAAGCTATCTAAGCCCTTAGATTCTTTTTCCATCACATTGGATTCGCCTGGCCTCTTTGTTGTGAATATAGGGTCTACTGACCACAAAGTGACAAGAAATGGTGAAACAGATGCTGAATTCAGCTGTTCCTGCACTTTTTATTGCCAACATTTCTTGCCATGTAATCACATTATTGCTGTTGTAAGACAAGAGAACATTGATGTTTCTACTATCAACAGGCATTCACGATGGCGGACAGAGAATACTATGATTCCTACAGTGGCATTAGAATCCGAGGCCTCCATTACACATATTACACGGCCCTTTTTGTCCAAAGACCCCTGCCCAAAAATTCCGAGAGAGTCAAGAAACAATGCAGCGAATCACAGCGGTGCCAACTAGTAATGGAACTGAAGTGTACAAAGCACCACTTGATATGCTGAAACGTATTCTTACTTGCTGGGAACAGGGTCATGAATACCAAAATGATGATAGTCCGCAGATGCCAAGCACATCAACTTCACCAACGTCACAAACGCCATCTTCACCAACGTCACAAACACCAGCTTCACCAACATCACAAACACCAGCTTCACCACTGTCACATACACTAGCTTCAGCAGTCACAACAGCAGACTCCCAAGGATTACAGCTATTGAATGTTCATCTTCCTACGGTAAAAATGAGAGGTCGTCCCAAAGAGTCAAGGGTATTAGGACGATTTAATCATTCAAAAGTTGCTAAGGCTGGAGTCAAACGGAAAGCAAACAACGTGTCCACAACGAGAAGCAAGAGAACGAAAATCTGTAGCGAGTCAAATGATGTGTAATGTTATGTATAACACTTACATACTAATTCATTCTGCTCCACTAAGACTGTTTAAATCTATATGGCATAATGTATATCTGTATAATAGCTTGAGTTTAATGTGGAATATATGTATTTTTATAAGATACCTTTCATTTGTGGGAGATAAATTTTTGACTCTTAACTTCCTTTTAACATCCTAAACTGCAGTTGCTAAGTATCTATTAATTCTTATAGATTCTCGGTGAAAATAACAAAAACAATATTATCACCGATCGGTGATAACAACGTCAGTGTTCTTATCACTGTGCGGTGATTATAATGTAATCAGTAGTATCACTGTACGGTGATAATACACACAGCCTATAGAAAATACGAAACTGACTAATAATGTAAAATTAAAGCGAGTGGTAATGCTATTTCGTTAAATTTTTTTTTTTTTTTTTTTTTTTTTTTGGTAAGACAAATGATTCAGGACACTATTTTCTATATACAAACGAAAATACTTAAAAGAGAACCTAACTATTATCGAAGGTATAAGCAAACATTTTAATGACGTCACCGGGGTCTTAACAGACAAACAGCCTAAAAGGTGCTTAAGACGCTAGAGCTGTACCGCTTCAAGTGCGAACGAAATGATGTGAGACCATTCTGGAAAAGGAATCCATTAAGGCTTGTCATGCTCCAGGGAATGGGAATGAGATCGCCTAATGGATGGACGCACGGCTTTCGTTAAATGACGTGACTCATTAATTAAAAAGGATGAGTGCTGTATAGTGACGAGGACAACCATCCACTGAAAACTGAAGAGAGACTGGAATGGATGAGACTGAATGTTCTGCCAACGACTGTAGAAAAGTTCAGTGTTCTTGCCCTTGACGCCAGCTGAGAGGCTATATGTCACGAATTCCTATTATTGATATACGAAGTGTAAGCTGCATTCATGATAAAACTACAATTAATCTCTTGGAAAATGACAATCTTCTATTAAATGAAACTGACGGTGACAAGATATACATGAAGGGAAATCGAGGTGAACATTTTTCCTGACGTGAGACTAGAATTTTGGGCTGCCTTACTATAGAAAGCATCATTATAATGATGCTTTCTATTAGGGGGACCTAATATAATGATGATTTGTGTGTGCTTCAGTGTGTGAGTGTCTATTAGTGATAGCCACAATGCCCTCTTAACCTCATGATTTCTTCACACTTTCCGGGTGTGCTTATCGGTAGAAACAGTAAGATTCTTATGATGAAATTCTGACGCACGTGAAAGGAATTGAACCGGCATCCGTTACGTCAGAAGTAGACTATTTTTTCACAACGTGGCCAGAAAATAGATTTAAGCCATATTCTTCCTCATGCTACTTACACATATCTGTCGAGGTGAAACACATTTACTGGAGTAGGAATAGACCCATCGTCGCCATCGAAGCACAGTGCTTAAGCGTTGTTGCTTCTGAGATGTTATAACTAAATCTGTTGGGTGAAATCACACGTGGGATAATATCCGTTCCAGAATTTTTAATTGATAGGGCGTTTATTATAAAGCCGCATTCAGTGTGGTGATAGGTCGTTCTATAATTAAAGAAATAAACGTTTGCTTAACGCCAGAGGAGTTCCCTGGAAATCAGGTTGCTTAAGGCAAGGCGATTAATGGCCTGAGTTTATTTGCAGATGAGGAAGGGCAGAGTGGAGATGTGGCTGCCTGCCTCGGGGGAGCCTGAGGAACGCACCCGGTTGAGAGGCTCTCCTCCGGGGATGCTTCCAGGAGGCTGCTCTGGAAGCGGGCCTGGTATTTCCTTTTCAATATATATATATATATATATATATATATATATATATATATATATATATATATATATATATATATATATATATATATATATATATATATATATATATATATTGAGCGATAGAGAGAGAGAGAGAGAGAGAATCTGCTGGTAAAGAGAGAGAGAGAGAGTCTGCTGGTAACTTTTTTACTACATACGTATGTAACTGAAATAACCTCAAAGTGTGAAGAAATAGGGAAGCTAAAAGGGCCTTGTGGTTATTACAATTTACATATATATACACATATATATATATATATATATATATATATATATATATATATATATATATATATATATATATATATATATATATATATATATATATATATATATATATATATAATCAGATGTTTCAATGAGTCCAAGGGAAATGCGTCAGTCGAATTTCGTCTTCCTCTGGTGAACGGAAATATGATTATATATATCCCTCCCTTTCCCTTCCCCTTGACATTCCTGCAAGAGCAACTCTTAGGAATCCATGGCGTCATTCCCTTGGTGCTACTTCCATGCATTCATTTACTTTTATTTCATAGCATGGTAATTTTAGTGACTCATAAAACACGTAATTACCTTGACTCTGTCGGTCATGTTACTGCGGTGTTCATTTCCAGTCTGTATTATTGTGGCCTTGTACCAGCCACGTTTTATCCACTCGGAATATTGCAGTTGCATTGACCGCGTGGCTTCATTGCTTTTTGACATTATAGACTTCGTATCATCTGGGTTTCCTCTTTTCTCTTCCGATTTCATTTCCTAGTCTCGTAATCGGATAATATATTGAAAAAATTGAGTTTGCCTCCACGATTTCCCCAGACACACAAATTCACAGAGAGAGAGAGAGAGAGAGAGAGAGAGAGAGAGAGAGAGAGAGAGAGAGAGAGAGAGAGAGAGAGAGAGAGAGAGAGAGAGAGTCATCATGAGCAGGTCGATAGTTCATCCAGAAAGGATGACCGTCTCATACTTTAAAAAATTTTGTATGTATTTGTAAATATATATGAACTAGGTCAAATACAAGCTGTTCAAAGACTGACTCATATATTAACGTAGGTAAAACTTTAGGATGTTATAGTTAAAATTTAAACGGAATGCAAAGGACGTGTTGAAATAGAAGAAAAAGAAAATTTAATTTTCTCATGACTCCATACCCTTGCTAATATAAAAGGGAGTTGGATACAAAACAATGGCATTAGGCTTTAATCACATCCAGCTGATGAAAGCTAATCAACATTATCATTCGCATTTAATGCAATCCAGTACGATGGAATGAGTCCAGTTGTGTTTGCATGTATTTTGCAAAGCTAATATGAACTCGGAAATCTAAATTCAGGGCATTCATTCCAGATTCATTGTTGTAGCCTGAAATCATCTGAGTTTACAGGAAATGTAACAGGTTATTCATTACTTATTTCGTTTGCCAGTGAAGCTGTTAACCACTAAACTACTTAATGAATGCAAATATGAGCTACTGAGTTGCCGGTAATTAAATAATAATCTTTGGTATTGTAACTTAATCATACCTGAGAATCCAGAATAATGAGATAGCATAACTGATCATAAGAAAATCACGGTCTGATTAACACAAGGCATTATTTGCTGTTCTTATAACAGTGAATAAAAATGAGCTATTTACTAGCATTATTTGGTGTTCTTGTAACAGTGGATGAAAATGAGCTATTATTAGCAAGCTTAAATTACTATGACTGTGATATATGAATACTCGGTCTTTCTATGATGAAAATCTGCATGATATGAAATACTGTACATCAACCGAACAAAAAAATATACTCCATTCGTCGATTTTTCTGTTAGATTCTACAAGTCGCAACAAAACCACAGAAGAACTGAAAATAAATATTAGATTGAGCGGTAAATTCTCATACTGCAAGTTTTAAGAAAATTTCAAAATAGCTTTTAGCAAGGAAGGGGAAGCACTTGAATCAGGTCTGAAAATGGAGAAGATTAATGATTGCCTGACATAACGCTTTCGACCAAAGAGAGATTGATAACAGAAAAGTTTTCTGAAGGTTTCATTTGGTTCTCGTCACTGCCTACGACTACGCTTTTTTAAGTATGAATCTTTGATAATGGCTTAAGTACAATAACACCTTTCAGTTTAGCTAAACCATTTTCAGTGAAGAAGGAAAAGGGAATGGTTTGCTGTTTTAAGTACAATAACCATTAATGCAGGAGCCGAGAGAGATATGTTTGATATATTTGCTCAAAACTATGAGCATTTGTTTATACAGACTAAGCCAAAAGGTTTTACGAAATTGTAGAACAGGATTTCACAGAGTAAGAGTTCTCTCTCTGAGAAAAGGAACGAACGAAACAAAGGATTAGGAGAAATAAAAACAAGTAAAAATTGCGCAGATGAAATAGAGTTTTCTGAACAGCCTCTACAGTGCATAATCAAGGTCACCGAAAATAGATCTATCTTTCGGTGGTTTCGATATAATGCTGTATGAGCCTAGGCCCATGAAAATTTAACCACGGCCCGGTGGTGGCCTATCTTATATTGTTGCCAGAAGTACGATTATGAGTAACTTTAACCTTAAATAAAATAAGAGCTACTGAGGCTAGAGGGCTGCAATTTGGTATGTTTGATGATTGGAGGGTAGATGATCAACATACCAATTTGCAACCCTCTATTCTCAGTACTTTTTAAGATCTGAGGGCGGACAGAAAAAGTGCCGACAGAAACAAGTGCGGACGGACAGACAAAGCCGCCACAATGGTTTCCATTTACAGAAAGATAAAAAGTGATTTAATATATTTGTAACAACCCCCCACCCCCCAAAAAAAATGGTAAAAAAAAAATGGTCAGGAAACTAGGGCGCTTGAGTGAACCCCTCTCAAGCAAACTCGATTAACTTGAAGGCGGATTCATCAGAACAAAGAAAAAACTTCTTCTCAACTTTCTCCGAAGTCTGCAGGGCAGAGTTGCATCACTTCTGAGGCTTTGAATACTTCTTGTGTGACAGCTAAAAGAGCACTCTCTCTCTCTCTCTCTCTCTCTCTCTCTCTCTCTCTCTCTCTCTCTCTCCCCCCTCCCCTCCCCTCTCTCTCTCTCTCTCTCTCTCTCTCTCTCTCTCTCTCTCTCTATCCCCCCTACAACTTTGGGCAGTCTTCTTTCACTTGTCCTTTGTTATTCCTCATGGAAGAAAGATCCCTTTCATCTCACGCGAATCTTAATTGCTTTGATTTTCCAGTTTATTTTTAAAAAATGTAATGTGACTGCCTTTTGTTTTGGGGCATATTTTGGAGAACCTCGAAACTTGAATCCGTCAACATCGGCAATAATTAACGTAGTATCACATTATTCCCAGAAGAGCTTTGCCACTGCCTTTACAACCTTCATTTCGCTTCATTCATTATAGCTGAGGGAGCTTTTTCAGCTCTCCCAGTTTTTCATCGATGCCTCATGTCCTCATCCAGTGTGATCTCTCATTTTCACTGTGAGCTCGTATCACATATTATGCCAAGCCTCCATCGAGGTCACCTGATCAGAAACGAATGGCTACATATTTTATGAATGAGTTTCTTTTTACCATAAATTACAGAAGTCCATCTGTATTGCAAGCGTAATTTTGACCTGTTGAGCCTTCGCTCAGTATGTTCTAGATTATTACGAAACAATTATAAAACATGAGTGTCCTTGCGTGTGTTGTGTGTGTATATATATATATATATATATATATATATATATATAATATATATATATATATATATATATATATATATAGAGAGAGAGAGAGAGAGAGAGAGAGAGAGAGAGAGAGAGAGAGAGAGAGAGAGAGAGAGAGAGAGAGAGAGAGAGAGAGAGAATTCTTTGGGAGAAAAAAACAATTTAGTGTGCTACAGCAAGCAGAAGTATCATTTTGGAGAGTAGAGAAATCTCTTGTATAGCGGACGATTCACTGTAATTTCAAAACAGTAATTTCATCGCATGGTAATTACAAATTAGACATTTTCATTGCAATGGAATTACGTTGCAATACATTACATTTTCAGTAATTTCATCGCTTGTTTTTCATCGCAAGGTAAAAAACATCACAGAACAATATTTATTTTGAAGAAAATCTAAAGATATTCAAAGGAAAAACATCATGCCCCAAGATATAAAAAGGTACAAAAAGGTGATATTCATTAAGAATTATTTATTCGTCTATTAATACAAACTATTACATGTTATTACGTAACAATATGCAAAGAAATTCAAAGGTAAAAGTAAAAAAAATATTCTATAAAAAGACTTTTAAACGGATGTCATCAATACTCAAAAAGACAAATTATGGGCAATTCTCCTTAGATAGAATTCTTACGGTACTATCCTTATACATATATATATATATATATATATATATATATATATATATATATATATATATATATATATATATATATATATTTACGATGAGGAATGTTTGAACCAGCGGTATACTGTTCCAGTATTGCTTCATTTCTTGATTGTTCTTTCTTCAAAATGTCTAAAAATGTCCAGATCGTAGGATAAGATGCACCAATCAACTCGCTGAACGATCGAGGCCATCCCTTCACAGGATTTGTTTGTTTGAGAGGCACCTTAAGTAAGGCTTGGCAGCGTTAAAACAATTCCACAAAACATGATCAAATCGAAGGAGGTCGAGGCACTGAGTGATGGTTTGGGAGTCCAGTACATGCAGGGACAGGCTGGGCTTCTTCAGGATATTCATTATTATCGATCAAATATTCAAATGAGCCTACTACACCTAAGACTGGCGCAAATGCAATTGCTGCAATCATACGCATTCTTAATGCAAATTCTGCATCAGTTTCGTACAACTGTTGTAGACCATTTTTTTGAATGGATCGAAATACACATTTGAAAAAAAAAACTTTTTGATTTGAACTGGGAAAACTGCTCTGAAAGCATTAATTGCTGGGAGTTCAAAATCGGCCATTATAGTGTTTGGTAATAAGGTTGGCTCTAAGGCTTTTAGTGCTGACAAAAGCTTCTTGTAACTCTCTTAAGTTTGTTTGGCCATTAAAACATAAACAAGAGGCGAAACATCACCATTCATGATACCATGTATTGTGTACAACCGCTTGAATAAAGGGGGTACTGTTCTGAAAGTCCCATCTGCATACCAATTGTTTTGCACAACCGCTTGAATAAAGGGGGTACTGTTCCGAAAGTCCATCTGCATACCAATTGTTTGCACTGGATAATACATGTCGATTTCTTTGAGTCGAAAATAGAATAATTCCGTCTGGTCCATCATCACTGTCGAACAGAAGAAAAGGCTGATTTGCATGTGTTACCTTGTAGTCAGGAGGTATGTTTAACTGCAGTAAACATACTGGATTTGCAGGGGCCTGTGCTGCTACGTTTCTAACATTTCGAATATTTCTTTTTAAGTACTGGAGGGTTGGTAGCTGACCAGCAGCGTATGCCTGGGTCGCAATGCAATGCGCTGTTTCCCGAGTCGAAATGGCTCTTTCCTTCGTGGCACTGATCACTTCAGTAGCTTTAACACGAGCATCATTGCCTGCATGATTGTGTTCTCCAAACCGTTCTGTAATGGATTCTCCATTTGTATGAACTGTTGCCTGGCACTTTGTTGTATAAACTTGATCACATTTCCAAATAGTGTTTCTCCACTTGTCCTCTCTTTCACAAACAGAGTACCATTATCAATGAGCTTTCTCTGTTTCCCTATGCTTATGACCTATTGAAGAGTCATTTTGAGGGCTTGCGAGTTCTTTTTTAAGAAAATTAGGTAATAAAAACCGAACACAGTATGAAATAATTTCTTATATGGGAAAAGTAGTAGGCAGGACTTCAGCAAAAAAGCAGGTGAATTCGAATGGTTTAGTAACTAGAAAATCGCGAACTACTTAACTATATAAGGGGAACTGTCCGTAAATTGTCTTTTATGGGCAATTAGATACCCAGGAAGTAGATTTCCCTCGTCAATGACTTCGAAAATAGTGAACTACTGGACTATCTAAGTTGAATTGCCAGTAATTTGTCTTTGAGTATTCGAATGGTTTAGTAATGAGAAAATCGCGAACTACTGGACTATATAATAAGGGGAATTGTCCATAAATAAGTTTTTTTTATTTTACCTTTGAACCTCAACATTTTTTTCAGAATAAATATTATTGTGTGATGGTTTTACGCTGCGATGAAAAAACAAGCGATGAAGTTACTGACGATGTAATGTATTACAACGTAATTAGATTGGAATGAAAATGTCCAATATGTAATTACCGTGCGATGAAATTACTGCAGTGAAATCACCGGACACCATGGCGGACAATTCCTTGGCTTCTGTCTGACTTGTTCTCGGTTGCACGTTGCTCTGCCATGGGTCTCCTCTGCTGCCATAAAGTGGCTTCATCAGAAGACACGGAGTCTAAGTCTCAAGAACTGTTCATTTTTTTCTCTTTTTTGGTACAGGGGTGCTTGTTTGTTCGTTTGTAACTATAGACTCTCTTCTGTACTTTATCCCTGGTCAAGGCATTTTGAAAGAAAGATGTACAAAGACTAATGATCTCTCTCTCTCTCTCTCTCTCTCTCTCTCTCTCTCTCTCTCTCTCTCTCTCCTCTCTCTCTCTCTCCATTAGATATACGAATAAGATTTCCCTGATAAATGGACGATCCAAATGAATATATAAATCCTAAATGGTTGGGCAAAATGACAATTTCACTTTCAAGGCCCCGTTTAATTTATGACTTCGAAAAATTGGAACTCAGGTGTGAAGGAATGAACTTCATCACAATTAGAATTCGTACAAAGGTCAAATGGGATTTTGAAAGCCCGAGTCATCATCTTTTTCCTTTGTTCCTCGGAAGAGAGAGAGAGAGAGAGAGAGAGAGAGAGAGAGAGAGAGAGAGAGAGAGAGAGATAAGTAGTGCTGACAATGGCTGGATGTAGATAATCCAGTTAGCATAGCAACATTAAATTCCGTTCGTAATCCAGAAATGCCTCTAAGTAAATCCATTAATCCTTACATCATGTCTGGGGGGACACCAGCTTCTTGTTAGCACTATGTTCTTAAGAGATCCCTACTCCCTGCATTCAAGCGGTTACCACATAAATTACAAAGGGAAGGGGAACGGGGATGGGCGAAGGGGAAGTGGGTACGGCCTTGAAACCTACCCTATTATCTCCCACTTGAAACCTACCCTATTATCTAAGTTGAGTTAAATGATGGCCACGTGCCAAATTTTGCCTAGAACGGTCAAGCGGTTCGGATTTCTATAGTGCACAAACATATACACAAACATACAAACAAAAATAAAAACACTCACTTTATATATATATATATACATATACATATATATATATATATATATATATATATATATATATATATATATATATATATATATATATATATATATAATATATAATGTGCGTGTGTGTGTTGTGTATAGGTAGAGATATACCGCAAGCATTTTTACACATCATGTTAAAATGCAAGTTACTACTGATAATGCTTATTACGCAGCATGGTCTTAAACTTACTATTTTCAATAACATGAATTGATATTCATAGGCCCCGTGAAAATCAAAATTAGACAGAAATTGCTACATCTAGATTTTCGCAAAGGCATTATTTTTGTTTTCATCCAGTTGCAATGTTGCTTCTTGAAGGGGAGGCTTTACCTCGCTCACTTTCTCACTTTCTATATTCTTCAAAAAGTTAACGAGAAGACACACACTAAATAGATTCACTCACACGCGAATCACTCTCGAGTTATATAATACTTCTGGAGTTCTTAACTTATACCACATTCTAAACGTCTGGTGATGCTTTGCAATGCTATATTTCTGTCCTGCTCAGAAAACGCATCGACAAAACAAACGATCTATAGGGTGACATATCTAATAAGCTAAGAAATATATACTTTTTCTTTAACAAAGCGGAAATACAAATGCTATTCATCTGCGTGACTGAGGAAGGGGAACTGGAAATGGGATTCTGCCCCATGGGTTTCCTGTAAGCAGAGGACTGGCACACAGTCCCTGGGGCTACCTGGTGGAGGTCGCGCACGATATGGTTCTTTGGAGAGACGCCACCTCTTGTTCGCAGATAGGAAATGTCCCATGATATATTATTGAGAACATACTCAAAAGCAACAACGAACCACTCATTTGAGAAGATAGCTTCACATTATAACAGATAAGTTGAAAAACAATTTTTCTAGTTTAGAGATGAGTTGATTTAATGTGACAGTTGGTGTATGCTTAAAATTTAACCTCTTCATGGGCGCTGAATACTTCATTACGTTTCACAAATCTTGTAGCATATAAGAAACGAAAACATTTAGTTAGATTCAAATAAAGCATCTCTTTCTACCATTTAAATTTACACACCCACACCCACACCCACACAGATATGTATATATATAGATATATAGATAGACAGATAGATACAAATACACACACACACACACACACACTATGCTCGTATATATATATATATATATATATATATATATATATATATATATATATATAGAGAGAGAGAGAGAGAGAGAGAGAGAGAGAGAGAGAGAGAGAGAGAGAGAGAGAGAGAGAGAGAGAGAGATTATGAATATCAAATGTTACATTGATTTTTATCGATTATTTTAATAAATTTAATTCACTCAAAATTAGAGTAATAACGGACGTAGCCAATGTGGAGACATATAAGGCTTAGTTATTTAAAGCCGGGATGCTTTGACAGGGCTGAAATTGATAGGCCGTTCCACGGATGGAATGGCTATTCACCGCTATCATTCGTATTTAATGCAATCCAGTCCAGTATATAGTTAGCTGAATTCTGATGCTGTATTTCATTTATTTTTAATGCAATTTGGAAAGTAAATATGAATTCTGAAATTGAATTCAGGGCATTCAGTCCAGATTAATTCTTATTGTTTGAAATATTCAGAGTTGGCAGGAAATGTTGCAGAAGTTGTTCGTTGCAGAGTCTGCATGCCAGTCAAGCGATCATATTTCCTTAAATGCTTATGAATACGAATAGCGGCTGCATATTTGCTGGCATTTATAATCATCACTTGAAAGTTTCAGTTATAGCTTTATATATGCCAACAATTCTGAATTTAATTATGTGACATTAAAATTTCCTTTAAAAATGAAGATACGACTGAAAAAAGTCATAGATGATTCAATAATGAGAAAAATATGTCGTCCAAAATATTCTCGTAAATTCTTTTTACTGGTTTCACTTCATAGAAAAACTGCTCTTAACCTGATGGACGGCAGTCAAGCCCAGAAAATGGATAATGTGGGTAATGATGATTCATGCACTTTATTTTTTTCCTATCTAAAAATGATTTGGTAACGTAAAAAAAACTTCTTTTTACGTATATATATACACACATGCATAAATAGAGTAGGGGTCATTTCCTGAGGGCCTTTGTGAGTCACCTTTATATTCTCCACAGATATACAGCATCGACATTCTGGCTGCTCTTTTGAGATGTAAAAGTTACTAACTGGCCGACAACTCCAGGAGTGCAGCTACTCCAGTCTCGGTTTATTACATCGCAAGAAGGTGTATATATATAATGTAGGAGCCGCTTTCAGCAAGCAAGAGCCCGTGCTTTCAGAGAGGACGGCAACCATGAATGTGAGCATTGGAAGTCGATGAGTGCCGCGATTTCTGACCTTCAAGAGGTAGAGGAATCGATGAATATCAGTTTTGTTTTGAATGTTTTCTAAGAAAAGTGTTTTCATATGGTTTCTGTTGGTGAAATTTTCTTTTCTATATACTTAAAACCTTTCCATTCTTTTTCATTTGTCGGGGGGGGGGGGGGAGATTTTTTTGTATTTTGCTCGAAGTAATGGTATGGACTCTCTCAGTTCTATTTTCGTAAGGTAATAAGTAAAGTAATGAAGATAACAAGTATTTTAGACATACTGTACTGAATTTCGATGTGGGAGCACTAGGTCTCAACTCTAAGTTTATTCTGAGAGAATTTGGAAGAAATCGAGGAATCGTTTCCGCCACTCCACCATTCATTTATTTATCTGTCGATGTGTTTGATTGGTGCAGACTGGAAAGTGCGCTAATCCATCATGGCCCTGTTTAGTTTCACCGCTTCAAGATCTGTCTTCGGAGTTGTCAAAGTCTGAGTACTATTGTTATTATTTGCATTATTTAGAGGATATCAAACAAACAGAGCAAAAGCAAAAGAAACTGAAGTAAAGCACCGCGGGCGTTACTTCTATAACACGTCCACGAAATAAGGATAAAGAAAATCGTTCTATCAAATTCAAAATGTTCGCTCTTAGAGAGGAAATTCGCTTGAAAGAAAATACTGAAAAGAAAATAATGGCCTTCAGACGCTGTAGTGAGCGTCTGATATATAAATGTGGAACTGCAGAAATCTGAAAATGTTTATTGGTGCCTGCACTTACCAGAGACAGAGGTACTACAGCTGTCAGAGTATTTAACACGATTTGCATGTTCTGATTCAAGAGTAGAAAAGAGTATGAAGTTTAGAAGAGAAGAAAGAGACCATTATTGCCCCTACTGTACATATCTTTGAGTGAGGTGACTATTAGATTTTGTACGTCTCAGCGTTAAATAAAAAGAAAGAGCTCAAGATGACATTCTAGTATATCAGAATTTGATTTATATATGCTGTACGTGGTGTGCTAACATGAAATAAATTAATGTACTTAATGGCAGTGCAGTGGTTAAGCGCCTTTGCCCCCTAAAAGCCGATATAGTGTCACGTATATTATAACACTTCAATAAGTATTGGCTGTTTTCCGATCACCTTATTTCGCATTTGATGCACCTCCACATGAAACTGAAACATTTGAAACTGCTGCCTGCGGAGGAGCGGTACTTGGGTACTCACGGGCTAAGCTTGTTTTTTTTTTTTTTTTTTTTTTTGTGGGGGAGGCCTATCTTACGATTTCTTACGATTTTACCTTATCTATTTTTTTTTATAAATTTTAAATTATATTGCATAGCATTTCTGAACTGCTATATTTTATATTTTGTGAATGAATGTGTGAGGAGGTACTCATAACAGCTATTTTGACTGTTTGTTCTTTGCTTTCGATATCAATGATATTTTTGTTGTGAATCCAAATAACAAATTTCCAAATCAATCTTGGACCGGTGAACGGTTCGTTCCCTCTCATGCTGAGGCCCTGATTGGGTTGCAGGCTCCATTGCCCTGAATCCTAAAATCTTCAGTATTTATAAATTCTAGTTTACGTGAGTCACGAAGCTCCTCTTGCTTCGTGTCGCTCTGATACGCTGGCTTGTCTGTCTCTCGCATTCGTCGTGTTTTTGTGAGGCAAGAACGATCATAACACTGTCTGTCATTATCTTCTGTTTACATAAGTGAATTGTTAAAATATTTAATTCAGCCTTTTATTATTTTTCAACATTACCATAGGTTCCTCATTGGACGGGTTGGTATCGTTCTCAGCTAGCACTCTGCTGGGCCCGCGTTCGATTCTCCGACCGGCCAATGAAGAATGAGGGGAATTTATTTCTAGTGATAGAAATTCATTTCTCGTAATAATGAGGTTCGGATTCCACAATAAGCTGTAGGTCCCGTTGCCAGGTAACCAATTGGTTCTTAGCCACGTAAAATAAATCTAATCCTTCGGGCCAGCCCTAGGAGAGCTGTTACTCAGCTCAGTGGTCTGGTTAAACTAAGGTATACTTTTTTTTTGCAACATTACCATTGTTTATTATCTTCGGAGTTTCGCCCTGTCTGCATATTCGGTTACTGATTTTATAAACAATTCAAGTATTTTTAGGGTTAACAATTTGTTCCTAATTTAACTTGTAATAATTAGCGCATGGAAAACGAATTCCGTTACGTTAAACAAAGGCACCGGGCCATCTTATGGTAACATTCCATGATATCGACGCGTTAGCATGCCTTTCCTGTCAGGTACTATGAAGATTTTGTAAACTCGACAGTGACCAAAGAAATTTCCAAACGCAACATTTCCTTCCTTCCTTTATATCTCCAATACTATTGAATTGGTCTTATTTCGAAATGGACATTTCATCCAGCATCAGGGAAGCTGTTCCAGACATGACTGTTGTGCTGCGCTGTGCTGCTTTGCACAGCCAGAACAGACACTTTCTCTTTGATATTAAAAAAACAGAAAGAAAGCTTTAGCTGAATGACAGGCCTACTTACACAATGTCACTTGTATTTCCGGTCAAGGTCATCACTTTTAAAGATATTGTGTAATAAGTTTGATTAAATTGTAGATTAGTAGGCATGGATTGCATATTAAAGACATCAGAAGGAAAAGAATCGTCTTACGGATGAAGAATGTGTAAAATGGGGATCAAAAGTTTTATTCAGTTCGCTGTTACACTGATACGAAAGAACTTGTAAGAATATTTTGATGAAGTTCTCAGTATGTGTCTAAGATCACAAGGATAACATTTAATGAATTCATCTTCAGGTAAATTATATTAAGTTGATTTACAGAAACGTGTTAATTCTTCCTTGAAGAAGCTTCCTTTTAAAAATGAATATTATTATCTTGGGTAACTTATCAAAGTCGGGTTCTTCCAGTAGGTTTTCGGGAGACTTTGAAAACCTGTAAGAAGTTTCCCGAAGGACCCATTTACAGGAGCCTTTTCGCCAGTCGCTGAAAACTTGATCAGATTTATGGAGACCTGGGAGTCATGTCCAAGAGTCTTTTTATAATCTTACAAAATTGAAGAGGTACTTTAGGTCTTATTTAAAGATGCCTTTACTATTATTATTCTATTCCAGGTTATTATGCCTTTTGCTTTCACAATGAATATGAATATTGTTAGCAACAACCCGCTTTTGTAGCATTTGGCTTCTCTTGCTTTACAGTTGGTGTCATTCAAGTGTTGAAGGCCTTTTATGGGAGAGCCTTGCCTTTTTCAGGTCTGCATGCATAGGTGTTAATATGAAGCGCGAGGCCTCGTCCTCATCTCTATGACGTTAGTGTAATTTCCCAACGGGTTTATCTCGCATTTTTACTAGAGACGTTTGGCGATAATGTTGAGGTGGGTTTTCATACCAATATGGGTTCACATTTACGTAAAAAGTACAAAGTGACGGGTTTTGCGTGTTTCCGAAATGGAAAGCATACAGTTATATTTTCCCTTCCGAATACAAGAACGATACACGCAGAAATATGAAAACACGTGAATGTTATATACAAGCGATAACAGGCTGGTGTGGGTGGCTGAAATTGGTTTTGCTTACTTAAGTCCCTAGAAGCTTCCTTATTTTCTATTTTCTAATATTGTCTTTCTCGTAAGTACCATGTTTTCTTTTAATAATGGTGCTGTAACTATTATCACAATGACCACTTCACAGTATAAACGTTAAGGAGTAAATTATCTCTCTTGCATGGCATTTTGTCTTCTGTGGAGGTGACCGGTGTCATTGTGGTGCCAGATTACGATTCAGTGATGATCATGATCGCTTTCCCTTCATCTCTTCAAAAAGGTTCTCTGTTCAATTAGATGAGACGATCATCTTATCTTTATCAAAAAATAGTCCTTTTAGTTTTCTGTAAAAGAAAATTATTGTGCCGGCTTTGTCTGTCCGTCCGCCCTCAGATCTTAAAAACTACTGAGGCTAGAAGGATGCAAATTGGTATGTTAATCATCCACCCGCCAATCATCACACATACCAAACTGCAGCCCTCTAGCGTCAGTAGTTTTTATTTTATTTAAGGTTAAAGTTAGCCACAATCGTGCATCTGGCAACGATATAGGACATGCCACCACCGGCCGTGGTTAAAGATTCATGGGCCGCGGCTCATATAGCATTATACCGAGACCACCAAAAGGCAGATCTATTTTCAGTGGCCTTGATTATACGCTGTACAGAAAACTCGATAGCGCCGAAGAATCTTCGGTGTATTTCTTACTTGATTTTTATTGTATTTCAACTTCGCAAATATCGTGATATTTGTACAGCCTGAAGCCGTTCTATCTCACCGGGGATGCGATGTTGATCCAGCGAGCGATACTTTCGTTTCCCTCCTCTCGAGGACAAGCAAAGTCATGCAGTCTCTGCCGGGTACAAAACGCAGCGGCAGGGAGAAGCTGCTGCTTTTGGGGTTTTCATTCTGGTTCTCGGGGGAACGGGACCTTTTTTCGTTTCAGAGTACTTTCTCTCCTGTTTGAATGGTTTTCTAGAGACAGGCTGAGACTGAGTGTTCTTGTATGCATGTGTACCCTTGAGCACGAGAAAATTAGAAAAGAAATTAATTCCTTTCTCTTAATATATATATATATATATATATATATATATATATATATATATATATATATATATATACATACATGCATACATAAAGTTTAATTTTATAAATAATATAAATAATATAAATATATATATATATATATATATATATATATATATATATATATATATATATATATATATAATATATATATATATATATATATATATATATATATATATATATATATATATATATATATATATATATATATATATATATATATATATATATATATATATATATATATATATATATATATATATATATGTTATAAAATGAAACCTATTCATATGCAACATGCCCACAGGGGCACTGGCTTCAAAAGAGTATGGTGTTTATTAGGAAGAAATGAGAGTAAGTAGAGGGATATACATAAAGAAGAGATGCCATTTATTAAAAAAGGAAAAAAAATTAAAAATTAATAAATAGATAAAAATGTTTTAAAATGAATGGAGAATACTATTAGGGCAGTAATGCATTGAATCTTCACTTGAAATTCTGAAGCTCCAATTACACGACATCCTCTGGGAGGCTGTGCCACAGTCCAACGGTGTGAGGAATAAAGGAGAAGTTCGACAGCGAGGCACACTTACTGCCTATTGGCTCTGCTGTTCAGCGAATCTGGTTGCTCTCGGCAGGTAAAGGGGATCAGGGATCAATTGTGAATGTGAAAGATCTCTGTTGAAACACAACTTATGAAACAGTGACAAACAAGAGACCATCCGTCCATGGTCCAAGCCATAACTGCTAATGTTCGGAAACAGAAACCTACCAACACGAACAGTATTCTAGTAAAAGAACACAAGCAAGCTAAAACAGGTTGCAACGATTTTATCACTCTTATAATTATATGAGGTCTTACGAACAATACCCAACTTTCGTGCGGCATTTGCTGAACTTTCATTAGATGTTTCTCAAAAGTTAGATGTGAGTCAAAGGTTACTCCTAGAATAGTTAAAGCTTCAGACTCATTCAGCAGCTCCATCCACCTGAAGGAGAGGACGGGGTGGGAAATCTGTACGAGATCCGCTAATCAATAGTGCTTTTGTTTTACCGGAGTCCAGCCTCATACCCCACCAACTACACCACTCAGTGATCCGGTCCATGTCCCGATTGAGGCTGAGGGCAGCTTCATTTCTCATAAGTGGAGACTCTACTACACCCACATGTGTTGCATCATCGACAAACTGAACAATCTTGTTTCCCAAGCCAACAACCGTATCACTTGCATACACTAAAAATAACAGTGGACCAAGAACACTATCCTGTGGAACTCCAGACGAAATTCGTCTTGGTTCACTAAAGATCGCGTCCACAGCAACTCGCTTACTGCCTATCTGTAAGGAAATCTTGAAGTAATCCTAAAACATGACCACCCGCTCCGGGAGTCAGAAGTTTATAAATAAGTGCCTTGTGATATATATATATATATATATATATATATATATATATATATATATATATATATATATATATATATATATATAGATATATATATATATATATATATATATATATATAAATATATATATATATATATATATATATATATATAATATATATATATATATATATATATATATATATATATATCTGTATATATATACTATATATATATATATATATATATATATATATATATATATATATATATATCTGTATATATATACTATATATATATATATATATATATATATATATATATATATATATATATATATATATATATATATATATCACAAAGCACTTCTCTATAAGATAAACTTCAAAATCTTGGAGTGGGTAGATATGTTTTAGGATGGCTTTAAGATTTCCTCACAGGTAGGCAGTAATTAAACAATTAATTTCTATGATCACTTTGACAAGGACTCTTAAGAAGTTATTGTGCAACCAGAAAACAGGATGTTAGGAGAGAGAATATTCCTTAAGCCTCTAAATCAGGGAAGAAGGTTAAAGTCGCCATCGAGAAGTTTGTGCGAAAAAAAAACACGAAACAGCTTATCTGAAAAATATTCCTTGACTTTCCAAACTCAAGAAGAAGGTTTTACTCGTCAGTAAAAGAAGACTCTTTCCTGCTGGAAAGAAGAGATGATATTCCACTCTCCTTTTCCTATTTTACTCATTCCGCCAAACTTTCTGGCAGCGCGTCGATGCTCATTACAAATGGCTAGAAACTAAACGGAAATTTTCCCTTTACACTTTTCAGATATGTTCTTACGCATCTGTTACACACACACACACACACACACACACACACAGAGAGAGAGAGAGAGAGAGAGAGAGAGAGAGAGAGAGAGAGAGAGAGAGAGAGAGAGAGAGAGAGAGATTTGAAAAGGGAACTGTCTTTGCGAGGAAACTGCCAACAATAGCGCCGGTGACTTTATGTGAGATAGCACGTGGACTTTTTTTCGACAGAAATTTCAATGTCGAATTAAAATCCATTTCTATGAGTGACACAATAATGCCTACGATTTTTTTTACTTCTACTGTTCTCTGTTACATATTTCCCAATATACCCGGTTGCTTTTTTTATACAAAATATGAAATAAAAAAAATATGGGCAAGATAAGTGAAGCAGATAAATATCGAAATATATCATGTTCTATAATTCATATTATCTAAATTTAGAACGGAAAGAATTTATCAGAATTTCATAAATTACGTGAACTGTAAGCATGAAGACAGTCACCGATTGTGGAATATACTGACATGTTTTGATATTTCAATATTTATAACATTTTTGCAGAGTAAACAAAAGTTGGGTATTCACTTCACAGGTTCATAACGCGTGCAAAGAACTACAACTATCTTATATTTATTGTCCGCGAGAGTGTTTGAATTACCTTTGACCTTTTGATTTTGGATTTTCATTTTATTGGGGTGCTCTGAAAGATTCTCGGTTGATGAAATTCATTGTCTAGAATTATTATTATTATTGAAGATCCCTGAACAGTAACAAAAAAAAAAAAAACATGTCCTATCGAAAAGAAAGTTAAAAGAATATGGTTGGAAATAGGCCACTTCAATATATCCCCGTTCCATTTGGAGAAGATGATTGGCAGAAAAGCAATATCTCCTTTGGAGGATATTCTTTAAACGATCTTAAATCTTCAAAGATGTATATTTTCAAAGCCCTGGAATATATCTTATAAGATGTAATACTCATAAATTCCTGATTTTTTGAAATATATTTTTAGAAGTTAATCGAGGAGCATATTTAAAGTTGTAATTAGATGTGTCTGCAGTCAGATGCTTTAAAATATATTAACAGATGTGCGTATAATTCTAATTTCTTTTATACAGACAAACTCATCTGCTGATCTTCATCGGAATTCTGAAATATGAACAGAGTGGCGAGATGAATTACTCTCATCACAAAACGGTCAAAATAAATAACATAGCGGCCACCGTTCGTACTGGGCCACTTCTATAACAGTTTTAATTTCTGCGAAGAGAAAATAAAAATTCCACTTAATATTATAGATTTAACTATTTTCAACAGAATGAAAAGAAACGACAAATGCTACAACTTCATTGCAAACCTGGCCGTCTAAGCATGACATGTCCAACAAACGAGTAAATGTGTGTGGGTGACAGTGTAACAAACAGACTTGAATAAAGGGAAATAAAAGGAGTTATTTGACGTAATTTACACCAGATTTATTGAGCTGGAGTGTATTTGGCTGGCTAGGAATATTTCATGACTGGATTCTTCCGAGTATTAGTACTGGACTGCACATAACCTAGGCGTCTTATTCACAAAACTAGCATGCTTGAGGACGCAATTTCCCCCTTTACGTGGATGGATGTGCACAGTAACACATAAATGTGCACTTTTGTACGGTGTATGTTGGTCCGGTAGTGTCGTCAGACAAGCATTCAGCTATAATTCCCCTAGCCTTCAACTTTTTGTACAAGGACCACTGAAGATCGCGAGATTCTTGCAGGGACTCTTGCTAAACCCAAAATGACATGGTACTCTCATTTTGATTTCATGTCGTAATTATAATTAAATGTAATTAATTCACCATTGATTTAATAATTATATATAGCACTCACTAGATAGAATATCTTCGATCCTATCATTCTAGCATAATTTGAAAAAAAATAATTTATATGACGGCCGAATGTGTTCTAATTATTCTCTTATTTATATTAATATATTCATTTGTAACTGACGATTTGATTAATCCATATAATAAATATGAATCCTTTTAGAAGTCTTTTATCAATGGGGAAAAATAGTGAATACTTTATGAATAATGACACTCGTGAGCGTGTGCAGTCAAAAACACAGAAAAGCAAAACAAAATGGTAAAATGAAAACCCATAATTTTGCTGTGAATACATCCCTATCAATGACATTCCTATCAATGACATCCCTATCAATGACATCCCTATCGATTTCAAATCACAACGATCAAGAGATTTAAGAGAAGCGTGCTTTTGAACTCACAGGATATTCTGCTTGCCTTCTAAACTCTAGTTCATCTTTTCCTGGTGTAAAAAGCGGAATGGGATGTTTGCATTTCGACATCGTATTTGTTTTCGCTGTGTTTATTTATGCTAAAGAAAAGTGTATTAAAAACTAAATGGCAGTTTAAATGGTATAGAAGAAATATTTAGAAATACGTAAAATAAGATCAACATGCCACGACAATGCAATATTTCGAAGTTAAAATCTTCAAAATAGAAACTGCGCACCAAACCTTGTATACTGCTATCGAATGATACTTGGGCTTTTTGGCTTCTACTTTTTTTCCATTCATTGTAACTAGCGTTTCATTACTCATATATATATATACATTATATATATATATATATATATATATATATATATATATATATATATATATATATATATATATATATATATATATGTTTGTGTGTGTATGTGTATATATATTTCCGAAGTAGAGCGAATTGGATATTAAACGACACCTGTAGCTTAATGCTTATATATATATATATATATATATATATATATATATATATATATATATATATATATATATATATATATATATATATATATATATATATATATATATATATATTAAATATTTTACTCACATCGGGCTCGAACCCAGGTTTTTCAAATGAAAGGTAAGGGTGCTGCCACCTGAACCGCACAGGGAATAAAAGAAGTTGGAACCTAAATACCATTGTACGTTGGGCTTTTACCTGAGCAGGCTAACTGTCTAGCATACCAGCGAGTTTTACCCAACATCCCGAGCCACTAGTGACCCAGTTGACAGCATTAGTACTAAAATTTGACTGACCTAAATAATGTATTTACTTAGTGCTTTCATTGCTACAATGAACAAGCATTCTTGCAAAGCAAAATTCACTTTTGTGAGATTTAACCACAAAATTAATTTATTCCTTATATATCAATAGGCATTTTCGAAATATTTTGGCACTTTGATTAATCAGCCCCTTCCCAGAATAACATCCTATTATTTGAATGCTTATGTGCTTCTCCATGTCATAGATGACTTGCCACAGACATGTCATGTAACCCTCGCTAATGCTGTGTAGGCTTAATTTCAAAATCTGTAATTCTCATTTTATGAGATGAACACTCAGCATAGTCAGGAGAGTTAGGTTTAAGTGCTTAACAGCTTTTTAGGTGTAAGTAATGAATCTGGTCGATTTCAAAGAATGCGACAGGAAAATCAAAATTCCAGTACCATGTCACCGTATGGAGAGACAATAAAATATTGGTCAACACTTTTTTCCCTCCTCATTCAAACAACAAATTCTAAAATACTCTCAAGATGAAACGAAAGTTCATTTAAAAAAATTTGTTGAATTTTCTAGTAAAGCGCCAAAATAGTCATATTACCCAAAACGCTCCCCATTTCGGAAAAAAAAATGTACTGTTCTCCAATAAAACTCCAAAAGTAATATCTTCATCTCAGTACGAAGATTCGAGAATCTCTATCTCTCTCTCTCTCTCTCTCTCCGCCGCCCCGCCCCACCCTCCATCTCCCGGGAAACCTCTACATAAAATATGAACCGGAAATCTGAGCAGATTTTTTTTTCCTTTCCTGAATAAGAAAGGTTTCGCTGCTGATTCCAGAATTCCATGGAAATTATCCTGGAATTGAAAGATCGTATTATTTTACTTCTAAGAATCCAGAAGGAATGGGATTTAATCGCCCTTGGAAAATGGAGTTTGAGCTCTACATTGAAAATTAAAAATAAAGACTATTGGTATACGAATGTGGGGGGAAATATTGGTTTTTTGCTGGTTTTTTGTTCAATAAGGATGTAATCAGTCCCCCTTTTACCTCCATGATAGTCTATTATTATTTTTATCACTACACTGATCACTCATATGACCATTATTAGCGTTTTTAGTACGAAATGTTTTATCACTATTCATTGTCCTGTTATCAAAGTATCTTTTCATCAACCTGCATGTACACTTCCCTGAAGAAAAGTTGATCTGTCAAGTGATAAACGAAAACATTACCGAGGTGAAAAATTTCATGACGGGAACCATGAAGTTGGTAGAAAGGGAAATAAACAAGACATCAAACTTTTGAATGTCTAACTAAAACTAAACTAAGCGATGGTGGTTCAGGCTGTGTGCTGACTTTCATTCCATGACAGTCAGTGTCTGCATTTTTTTGACTGCGCCGTTCTCTACGGGATGTTTACAAAGGCGCTCACAGGAGAGAAATCAACTTTGTTGAAACTCTCTCCACTGGTTTATATATATATATATATATATATATATATATATATATATATATATATATATATATATATATATATATATATATATATATATATAATATATATATATTGTAAAGATTAGCGCCAAAATATGCTATGAAAGCGCCCGCCTTTCTGCTTTGCTCGGCCGATAGATAGGCCTCTGTCTATTTTGAACCTGTGAGAGGTAGGAAATTCTGGTTCGTGTTAATTTGAACCAGAAGTCGGGGGTTATAAGAGATGCTCAAAGATTTAATCTTTTCGCCATGGGCAGTAAACTGGCTTTGCACCATTTTCTTTGGTACAGGAGAGTAAGCCGTTTTCTTTGATATAGAAGCGTGACCTAGGTCAGGACATCGCCCCCCCCTACCCCTGTCCAGAAGCAATAAAAGGTCAGGGCGAGGGAAGTTCCTTCCTACACACAGTCGCTAGTTTAAGCCGAGAGGTCACGAGTGCAGACCTTGCCCCCTCCCTTCGTTCGCTTGCCGCCACGTGGAAGTTAACTGCCCTTTGCTCCGTACCCCGACCCACGTGGCCATCAAAGACTGCAAGTGGGGATTGCAAGTCCCAAAAGCGAGCAGATACTCAACTGCGGCCTTTTCATCATCCCAAGGGCGCCCTTTTTCCGCCCCAATCTACGACTTGAAGCAGTACCTTGGTGAGGGAGGCCCTTTTGTCGATGCACCCACACGTGGTCCCTGGCAGAAGACGACGCTGGACGCCGACGTCAGCCTTACGCCCCTGCAATGTGGTAAAGTACCCAGAACGAGTTGCTAGTCACGTTACTTCGCCCTTGTGCATTTATTAAACTTCTGGGCCTATAACTTGGTATCACCTGATGTTTCTTGGTTTAATCCCAGCCCACGTGTTCACTGCCTCCTTCCTCTGAGTCACAAGTAACGCCTCGGGGAAGTCCTTGGCGCCCTCAGCGCACACCCGAGTAATTCATTCCCCGAATTCCAGCATTAGATTTGTAGCCTGGGTCCCCATATCGTTTCAGAAGGACGATCGTAGCAGAATTCTCCTTGGTCCGTGTTCCCGGCATTCCCAAGCTCCCCCCCCCCCCTTCGGGAGGACTTCTGCAGCAGCAATTTAACGTGTTTCAGTTCATTTTCCCTTTGATCTTGTGTGTTATGAGAATATACCTATTTTTGTATCCACGTGTTTCACGCACTTCCCTTTGAGTAAGAGCCCTCCGCTCCTTGTACCACTCATTTTAGTTTGTGTTTTACATGTCCTGGTTATCTTGCAAGGCCATTTTAGAGTAAAGTAATAAATGTGGAGTCATAAGAACCACCTGCACCAGGAAACATATAAATAAAAAAAAAAAAAAAAAAATATATATATATATATATATATATATATATATATATATATATATATATATATATATGTGTGTGTGTGTGTGTGTGTGTGTGTGTGTGTGTGGCTGGGTGCGCGTGTCTAATAAGCGGGAGAAAACAAAAGTTACCATTTCATCCCTTTGACTGTGAAATGAAGGTGGAATCGCATATATACACATGCATATATATATATATATATATATATATATATATATATATATATATATATATATATATATATATATATATATATATATATATATATATATTACGCCAAAAATTTCGTTTAATATCCAATTCACCATACCTATGGAATAACTTCCGCTCGAAGGTATTTATAAGTGAAGAGTCCCTGGCCACAAGTGGGATTCGAACTGGCCCCGATTAGGTGACAACAAAAGTACAGTGACTATGAAACATTGAGCCATCTTCTCTCTGAATGAAGTTATTTCTAAGGTATCGTGAACTGAATATTAGACAAAGGTTTTGGCTTAACATTTGTAAATTTAAAAAATGTCTCGGTATATGTAACAAAAGTGATATATATATATATATATATATACTGTATATATATATATATATATATATATATATATATATATATATATATATATATATATATATATATATACATATACACATACATACATGCACAAGCATTAAACTTCCAAAGTTGTTTAATATCCAAATCTCTACCTCGGGAATATCACCGATGAGGAATTATAATTAATAAACGAGTTCTGGTTAATTTCTGAAGTCTTTCTGTTTGAAATATAGGAAATGAAGCTGATGTGAGTAAAAAATAATTATATTTTGCGATATCATCTGAATAGCTTGAAACCCATAATAAAAATTATATCGGTATTTTCAAAGTCTGGCATTAAGCCAGAAGTGATCTGGCTTCCAATGAGTCCACTGCGGTGAAGACCAGGGAATGAGGAATAAAATAACTTGGCCATTGCTGCATGCAAGGAAACTTTTGTATGTCACAGGACTTCGTGCTGTCGCATTTTGACAGTGACCTCCATAAAATGGTTGATTTTGTTATTCTTTGTGTTTTGTAAGCATTTATGACTAATGTTCATATCTATGAAGTTTCATATTAATGTGTTAAGTACGAATATTTACTTTGTACTTCCCCTGCTTTACTGCAATTTCTATCAGCTTGAATAACGAGACGCAACTCTCACTCCATTCTCTTATGCACGCACACGTACCTATACTCGTACACAAACACAAGAACAAACACACCAACAGGGGGAAAAGTGAAATACTGAATGGTATATTCATGGAGAATGTAGGATATCTAATTATTATTCTTGGTATTTAGAAAATACTGAGTCTTTTCACGAGAAATCAGGAAATATGACAAAAGGAGCCTTATCAGTAATACATAAAAGAAGACTGGGAAACTACAGAGGACCTAAGGTTTAATATAGTTACAATTCCCCAGTCCAAGAATATGTTTCCTTTTGGTTTCCAAGACATAAAGAGCGGCCGCATTTGTAAATTTTCACAAAACAAACGAATGAAAATGGGAAAGCTCAGTAAAATATAAAGAATGAACTTTTTAAAAGCTATCAGGATGATATATTGACAATTAGACTATGTACTGAACTCTCGTCTTCTTTGTACATTTTTCATAAAATTCCACAACCACCCACCTCCCGAAAAAAATAGAAACACAAATATATCACATCTGAAACGTTCCAAAATGTGATGAATCCCAGCACAGATTCGCAACGAGATCCGAAAACCTGATCACCTAGTCTCCTAATCAAGGCTCCATTACAAGAAATTTGAATCAGCATTTGGAAGCTGATTTTCTGTGCCTCTTTCAAAGAAGAGTCCTCATAGCTTATTTATACATTCAAAGGAATTATTCTTGAATTGAGAAATCGTCATTTCTTACTTTTAGGTGTCCATTAAATCCCCCATGATAACTGGAGTTTGAATTTCGATGGCAAATGGCGGGAAAAAGTCACGAAAGGAGAGCTGTTTGAATTGTCTTTTAATAACGTCTTGGTGTGATATTACAATAATTACAAAAGAAAAATTCCTCCGATTTTTTTTATGGGATGGGATACTGAAAGTCAGTAAGTCAACATCTAATCTTGTATGATAACCTCTTGTACTATAATAATCAATATCATTTCCGCTATAATTGTTTTGATTGTCGAATATTTCTTTTTCAATATTGTATATCGAGTTTCCATATCTTCTACATAATTGATTTATGGAAAACGCTGAACCCATAAATACAAAAAAAGTTCAATTTAAGTAAAATATACAGCCCGCTAAAAAAAAAAAAAAACAGAAAAAAAGAGACACAAGTACAAAGACGTCCCATGAACCCTTCAGAAGTCTAAAAAAAACTGATGAGAGGTTAGCCCGTGTTGCAGCCCTCATTCCAGGGCAATGTGTTTGCATTGGTCTGTTTGCTTCATTTCCCGTGGAATGTTTGCTCAGGCGTACTTGGAAGAATCATTGTCTGTGCTTAAATTCTCTCCGTTTTGCTTCCGTTGAAGACTTTTGTTATAATACTTATCCATAGTCCTTTGTCTTGGTTTTATACACGCACACACAGCCATATCTATCTATATAAATAACAATATATATATATATATACATATATATATATATATATATATATATATATATATATATATATATATATATATATATATATATATATATATATATATAATTATTATCACTTTTGTACGTGATTCATTTATCACACATTACCACAGGTGAAAAATAAGAAACGGGGTGTAGGTCCTGACCGGTTTCGACTTTATTTCCAAGCCATTGACGAAGGACTGATACAGAGTGTGAGAAGTCACAAATATATATACTACAAGAACAGTACTGACGAACATACACAACCGTTAGAGGCTCCATATCCCCACTCAGGCCGGTGTCGAGGTAGGTGTGGCCTTTAAAACTCATTTGGCTAAAAATCACAATAGACTCTCAGGGGACATTGCTGATAAACAGACCATACCCCACCTCAGATCCACACCTGACAGGTGTCATGGAGGCGGAGTTTGGAAACTCATTAACCTTACTACCCTCGTACTGTGTTTACAAATATGATAATCCTATTTTCATATATCTCTACTGCCTACCTTAAAGTTTAAACAATTTACAAATTTCTTTTGATATTAAAGGATCAAGTTTATACATCCCTTGACTGATATTCATATTATGGTTGTAACTTTCTTTTATGAAGCTAGATTCAATGATGTTCCTTTCCAGTGCATTATTAGAATATACAATCCTTTTTGCCCCTTCCCAGTTGATAGCATGATTGTTCTCACTAACATGTACAAATATACCACTGTTCCCTTGTGCATATCTCACACATTTCTTATGTTGTTCAATTCTTTTTTCCAGTGCTTTCCCGGTTTGGCCAATATAAAAGTTGTCACAAGACTTACACGGAATTTTATATACACACCCTTTAATATTGTCTGGGGAGTTCTTGATAAGTACATTTTTCATTGTTGTATTGTTCTTAAATGCGACATTAACACCAAAATTCTTAAGAAGATGAGGGATATCTTTCATACTATTATTATAAGGCAGAACAAGCAAATTTTTTGTGTTGTAAGGTTCTTTCTGGTTTTGATACATAGTCTTTTTTGCCGCTTCATATGCACTGTTTAATACACTATCAGGATATTTCAATTTTTTGCCTGCATTCCTAATCTTATCTATTTCATCATCAATATATTCAGGGCTACATACCCGTAATGCTCTTAAAAACATAGATGAAAACACTGACTTTTTAACCTTATTGCTTTGTCCAGAATAGAAATGCACATAGGAAGAAATGTTAGTGGGTTTTCTATACACACTATATTTAAACCCACTACTATTTCTTCGTATGAGGACATCCAGAAACGGTAAGCACCCATCATTTTCCATTTCCATCGTGAATTTAATTGATGGTACTATGGGGTATGGTCTGTTTATCAGCAATGTCCCCTGAGAGTCTATTGTGATCTTTAGCCAAATGAGTTTTAAAGGCCACACCTACCTCGACACCGGCCTGAGTGGGGATATGGAGCCTCTAACGGTTGTGTATGTTCGTCAGTACTGTTCTTGTAGTATATATATTTGTGACTTCTCACACTCTGTATCAGTCCTTCGTCAATGGCTTGGAAATAAAGTCGAAACCGGTCAGGACCTACACCCCGTTTCTTATTTTTCACCTGTGGTAATGTGTGATATATATATATATATATATATATATATATATATATATATATATATATATATATATATATATATATATATATATATATATATATATATGTATATATATATATATATATATATATATATATATATATATATATATATATATATATATATATATATATTATATATATATATATGTATGTATATATATATATGTATGTATATATATATATATATATATATATATATATATATATATATATATATATATATATATATATATATATATATATATATAACCAAACAAACGTTCATACATTCATCCACCGCTACAAAAGGGGGTATAAATTATCACTCCATGATCTGCCCTGATCAAAGATCAAAAGAGCTTTTCACAGTCCGAATGTAATATTATGTTAGTCTGTAAAATAGTGTAATATTGAAATTTCCATATTTTTGGATTTAAACCAAACATTTGAAGTCCATAAACTAAAGTGAAATGGGAGACTTTTCCTTGCGTTTTTGTGTCTTCGATTTTCCTCCAAAAATGTTGGGAATATCTCTTTGCAATCTCAGGTCGTCGAATGTTCTGAAATAAAACCAGTGTAAAAGGAAGTCTATTTCCTTGCTCTAGAAACAGTGACAGCGTTAGTGTGCGGGAAACCTTTGTCATGAAAAGACTCCATCTAAGAATCACTTATTTTATTTTTATCTCAGTTACTTCAGCAAGATCTTGTGTGTTTATCAAACCACACGAGTGGATCCATAAGAAAACTAATAATAAAATAAATTTGCGTGAACAATAATATATGGAATGAAATGCTAAAACATATAATAACGTTTGACCCACTGGAAAAGCTCCAGTTTCTATGACGAGGTTAGTCAGACGAAGAACGTTCTAAATATCATGACTCAAATCATTTTCCTTCGTTTCATAGGATAATATTCGATATTCTCGACGTTAAGACCTATAGTGAGCTATTTCCTCGCGGAATGAACCAACATTTGCTTTACAATATTGGAGCTACAAAAGCCTCATTTGGCTCCAGCGACATTTAAGTGCAGGTCTTCCCATCAGGAGGAGGAGGAGGACAGCACATTGTGGTCTGCTTTCGTTCGGTCTCTTTCCGAGTGAGATGTTTCCTAATATCTGCAGAGAAGGATTATCATTTTACTCATCTTCATAAGAAAGTCACGATTATTTCACTCACAAACAATACCTTAGAAGTGAATTAGAGGTGATTTGTATGACATTGCTTCTTCATACAAAATTCATTGTGAATGATGAAACTTGTTTGTGACTCAGCATCGCTGAAAGGTCGCAGCAAATAGAGCCATTATTAGACAGGTGGTATGTTAGCCAAAGCTACAACAGGTACTCTCTCTCCCGCTCTCTCTCTCTCTCTAGCTCTTTGTTGGGTGAGTCGGTAGAGCTGCGGACTGTCACTCGATGGGCCGGAGTTCAATTCCCCGGCCGGCTGATGAAGAGTTAGAGGAATTTATTTCTGGTGATAGAAATTCATTTCTCGCTATAATGTGGTTCGGATTACACAATATGCTGTAGGTCCCGTTGCTAAGTAACCAATTGGTTCTTAGCCAAGTAAAATAAGTCTAATCCTTCGGGCCAGCACTAGGAGAGCTGTTACTCAGATCAGTGGTCTGGTAAAACTAAGGTATACTTAACTCTCTCTCTCTCTCTCTCTCTCTCTCTCTCTCTTCATAAAGGTAAAGTACAAATTTCGTCAGAAAACCCCATTTTTATACACAGAAAGTAATTTAATTGGTTTATCAAGTGAATATACATTGGAGATTTCGTTAATTGGCAGACAAGGCTAACCAAGACTCACTAAGACAGGCCAACAAACTACATTATGTACCTCGCTCAAAAAAAAAAAAAAAAAAAAAAAAAAAAAAAATGGAAACTGTACTTAAGCATCATCGTTGGAAAAAGCCTTGATACAAGTCAGACCCGGGACATAGTGATCGTTGCACCATCTTTTGTGTTCCTTGAGGCACTAAAGTTGCCTTCTCTAAGAAGGCGCCTTCGCCACCACTTAGGGGCAGTTCATCTTCAGCCACCTTCTCAGCAGTGGCAGAGAGCTTGAGCTGGGCAGTCACGGCCTCTCGATCTCTGAGACAACAATCATTTCAGATGCTTTTGGCTGCAGAGGAAGGATTAACAGGAATGATTAACAAGACAAACGTTTCGAAGTCCTAGGGAGGTATTACTGATATAACAACATACAGAGCTTGATACTGTCTCATCTTTGCTTAAAAAATACTCATAGTAGCACGAGTGTCCAAATTCAGAAATAAATCCAGAGTTATGTAAATGTACATATAGTCAAAGATAGATCTGTACAGATTCCCGAAAGCTATCTGAACAGATCTATCTTTAAATATCTGTATATTTACATAACTGTGGATTTTTTTCTCCAATCTTTGTTTACCAGAACATGATATGGCCTCATTGGATAGCACTTTAATCGATGTTCTCTGGAAGTGGTTGCTATGCTAGGGCGATAAATTATTTTCTATTTCTTTTTCCTATTATCCATTCCATCGGGTGCTGAGAAAGCTGTAAGCCTCCGTGGTATCAGGTAAAAAACTGTCTGGTAATATTTCTTGGACGTTTCCCAGCACCAACGAGCACCCATTAACTTACATTTTTATCAGTCTTCATTAATGTTAAGATTTTCAGGTAATATTGTTCTGCAATTTACTAGTTTTGTCATTAGGGACGCTTTTGGTTGATACTCTAACCCACTTTGAATACGATATTGATATTCCTTTTTGTCTCGGTATAATTATGATCTGTTAAGCCTGATTACTTGACTATCTGCTTTCTCTTGTGACATCATTAGGTTAGAGCCTTGGCTGTTTCTTTTTCATAGTTAAGAGCTATGAAAGTTTAACTAGCTTACTGAGGCACAGGAACCCAGGAATCCTTCCACTGAGGACTAATGGTTTTTAATAAAAGCAGATGAGAAGTACCCCCAAAATTTCCTCCCTTTCTCCCCGGCCACAGATTTGTTTGCCTCTCATTTCTCCTCCGTCGGACCTTCGAGATTTCCTTTCCGAGAACCTTCAGCCAATGCAGATTACTCTCTGGAAATTCATTGAAGACGACAAGGAAGATAAGGATAACGTACTATTGTAATTGCAGAAATATGTTGGCATCGCATTATTTATGAGATACTGAAAAATAATTATGAAATGAATAGATAAAATTTAATGGTTAATTATTTGCCACTGATATGGATCAAAAGCAAACAACACTAACGTGGGGATCTTCCCTTTTTTGTGTAAAGGCGTTTGTTGCTTATTTTATGACCTTTTCGGAAATTTAATATTAATAAGAAAAAATAACTGTTGCTGCAAAAGTGACAACTACCAAATGTTAAACATCAAATGGAATGCTCTGTATGCATTAAATTACATTCCTTTTTTCTTTCCATACCTTTTTTCTTTCAATTATGCGGTGTCATGAAATTCTAGTGCTAAAAGCGAAAACTTAGGATTCAGTAAATCAGTGACTAAACTTATTCCTTCCAGGGTAACATTGGTGATATTTCAAACCAGGAATCTAATATAACATTTTTGCCTCTTATTTCATTTGTGTCTAGCAAGAGCTTTTAATGATCCTTTTGCGAGTCGTTAGCACGTTAAAAAAAGTTTTGGTTATTTCCAAAATACTTTTTAAACGGATCAGACATAAAGAATAGAGCAATAAATAAAGCGAAAAATACATGAACATTTGATAGCCAACAAATCAGAAGGGGAAAGCCGATTGCGCTGGAAAATGCTTCAGTGTAAACTGGCAGCTTTTATCGGCGGGAAATACAGTTATTATATTGTACACATCTGAGAGCAATGAAATCAAAAGAAATAAAATCCTTGTTGTGTTCCCTTCGCTGTTTAATGCTGGTGGCAGGGCGTTCTGCCAAAAGTTAATTAGCACTTTCATGGTCATTAACGGTTATTATTTGCTGTTATAAAATCACTTATACCAACGTCAATACAGAACAATGATGATAAATGCTTTTTTATAATTATAGCCTATGTTGACGGCCACTGAAAAGCCTGCCGTGGAAATCTTTCAAGCAACTATTGGGTCCTTTCGCCCGATCTTCTTTCAGAGGCATAAATCTCTGCTGAGCCTTTATCAAGAGAATCTTATTTCACAGGCATCAAAATCTCCGCTGAGCCTTTATCAAGAGAATCTTATTTCCGAGGCATCAAAACCTCGCTGAGCCTTTATCAAGAAAATCTCATTTCACAGGCTTCAAAATCTCGCTGAGCCTTTATCAAGAGAATCTTATTTCAAAGTATCAAAGTCTCTGCTGAGCCTTTATCAAGAGAATCTTGTTTCAAAGGCATCAAAATCTCCTCTGAGCCTTTATCAAGAGACTCTTATTTCAGAGGCATCAAAATCTAAGCTGAGCCTTTATCAAGAGAATCTTATTTCAGAGGCATCAAAATCCCCGCTGAGCCTTTATCAAGAGAATCTTATTTCAGAGGCATCAAAATCTCCACTGAGCCTTTATAAAGAGAATCTTATTTCAGAGGCATCAAAATCTCCGCTGAGCCTTTATCAAGAGACTCTTATTTCAAAGGCATGAAAATCTCTGCTGAGCCTTTATCAAGAGACTCTTATTTCAAAGGCATGAAAATCTCCGTTGAGCCTTTATCAAGAGAATCTTATTTCAGAGGCATCAAAATCTCCTCTGAACCTTTATCAAGAAACTATTATTTCAAAGGCATGAAAATCTCCGCTGAGCCTTTATCAAGAGACTCTTATTTCAAAGGCATGGAAATCTCCGCTGAGCCTTTATAAAGAGAATCTTATTTCAGAGGCATCAAAATCTCTGCTGTACCTTTATAAAGAGAATCTTATTTCAAAGGCATGAAAATCTCCGCTGAGCCTTTATCAAGAGAATCTTATTTCATAGGCATCAAAATCTCCTCTGAGCCTTTATCAAGAGAATCTTATTTCAAAGGCATGAAAATCTCCGCTGAGCCTTTATCAAGAGAATCTTATTTCAGAGGCATCAAAATCTCCTCTGAGCCTTTATCAAGAGAATCTCATTTCAGAGGCATCAAAATCTCCTCTGAGCCTTTATCACGAGAATCTTATTTCAGAGGCATCAAAATCTCCGCTGAGCCTTTATCAAGTGAATCTCATTTCAGAGGCATCAAAATCTCCGCTGAGCCTTTATCAAGAGAATCTTATTTCGGAGGCATTAAAATCTCTGATGTCAAGAGAACAAATGTTCACAAAGAAAAAAACGGATTTCGGATAAATATCGAAGCATTCAAATTAGTTTCAAATTCGGGGACAGAAGACGAAGATCATATAAGGAATTATTGACAAAAATATATTTTTATCATTGTACAGGATGAAAAACACTGCATATTCTGGGCAATGCTTTCACGAGAGCTGCACAATCTGGGAGACGAACAAAAAGAAGTTCCCAAAATGGCTGAAAAGATTTATGCTTAAGAAGAAGAGATGAATGGACGACGTGTTAAGAAGGACTGACAGATTGGACAGAAGGCCTCAGGATTCGAGAATGGAAATCAGACGTTCTATATAACTGAACGAAAAATAAATGAAAGTCGCCAGGTGTACTCAACGCTGAATAGACACTTGCATTAACGATGAAATATCATACACGCAATGTCGCACATTCACGGTCTGCTTCATACACATAAGCAAATTCATGCACACTTGAACACATTCCCTCTCACACACTGAGACGGAGGCCATTGGCCCCGATCCCTGACCGGAGCCTGAGAGCCAAGCAACATCTCGCCGCCTTAATTAAGGGCAATAATCTTAGAGAGCTTCACAGGACGCTATCACAGGAGGGGTTTGGCTCGCTCGCTCGCTCTCTCTCTCGCTCTCTCTCTCTCTCTCTCTGCCAATCTGCCAATAGTCTATTTAACCATCGGTTCCCGGAAGGATTTATTTTTTGCAGAGACCGAATAGAATTCTGGCTATTTATCAGTTCTAAATGCATGTAATGTCATATAATGTCACTATATGATTCATTTTATGAATATAATTATCCTTCAGAATCGCACATATGCATGAAAAATGTATTAATATGCATAACAGAATGTAATATTCACAATAGGAATATGTTACTGGTGAATTCACTTCTATAAGCGAGTAGGGGAAAAGATTAGAGTTGGGGTGAGGGGGAAGTCTCGCTCATGTTTACCAAATCTATAGACCTTGCCAAATATTTTGATGACATTGTAAGACGTCGACACTTTCGTCGCAAACCGAAGGTGGCGTGATTCAAGGAGGTAACCTATTTGCCAGTTTTCGGTGATATGTATTTTGTATTCAAGGGCAACATTGTTATGTTAACATGTTAGTAAAATCGTATCCTGTTATGCTGTTAAAGTATCATGTGTATGTGTCACGAGATGTGTCTAGGAACACATCGTTACCTGACGTACAAACGTATGTTTGTATTTCAAGGCCAATCCGGGTGTAGTTGATTTGCTCATATCTTTCTGGTACTTTTTTAAGATACAGAAGTTTTGGACATTCTACTTTGTAATAAAGAAGTGATGAAATGACAACGAAGATGCTTGAAAAAGCCTTCAGCCAATTACATATAATTATTTTTTCCAAAATCTATTTGATATTTCTAAGAAAAAGAATGTCTATGGAGCGCTGTTTGGCACACGATCACACGCACACACAAAGGGAGAGTACCGCGGGCATAACTCAAGAACAATTAATGGTATTGGTTCGGTTTCCTCAGAGTTCATTGCACCTTATCCAAATAGACCCGGCTGAAACCAATAGTTTATTGCTTCAAAAAGATTATCGCCTCTTCTTAACTTTATTTCTCTGTAACATCGACATCGCTACATGTTTAGAAATACCTATATGTTTAGAAATAAGCTAATATTTATTTTTAAGGAGACATTATATAAGTTTTATAAAAACCTCCATTGTATCAGAATAAACCTCCATTAATTACGAAAATTACCAAAAGCTACAATTTTTATTTGAATTCGCGAATAACGTTCATTATGGAATCACAAATAGTACATAAAATGTATTTCCTTTACAGCGAGATTTTTCTAATTCCACCAAAAAGTGCAAAAAAACATAAAAAAATGTAATAACGCTGATATATGTTCTGGTGGAAAGCATTGTGCTATAATTCTTGCTATAGAATAGAGTAATATATTTTTCGCGGGCTCTCCATCTCTGAATGAACAGAAACACTGAGCATATATCAATGTCATTAACATACGTTGATCATTGCATAAAGGAATGATTGCACACGAACTCATGTTGCACGTGATAAAGTTTTTGAGAGCATAAAGAGAAATAAAAGACAGGTCACGCACACAGTACACAGAAAAATATCTCTACATACCATTAGTTCCTTCTTATAAGTTCAGCTAGGGGAACGCTCTTAACATTATCAACCGCCACGATAGTTGGCGATTAGTAAAGCCCAGTCACCCGGAGTACACAAAAAACCCCACTTTGGCTCTCTACAACTCTGGAAACATTCAACCGACTGGGAGGAAACTATGGCTTTAGAGGTTCCCGCTAAGCTCTCTAAAGAGAGAGAGAGAGAGAGAGAGAGAGAGAGAGAGAGAGAGAGAGAGAGAGAAGCATCTTTAATAAACAAAGCAAATCGGTAAATTCGGACGAAGCACACCAGCAGTTGTTTCAGACAAGGCTCGGGTCTTCTCCTGACGCTCAAAAGCAATAACCTTTGTGTAAGCATTATTCCAGATCAAAGATAATGCTTTGGCAATATCAACAGAATTGATAATGGTTGCGTTTGCAATTGTTTCCCATCTGCCTTTGTCTCGGTTACTTGTGCTCTGCAATGTAGCCTCTTGGATGGAAAGACTTCAGATGAAAACGCGAATTCTCCATCACATAGAACTTTGCTTCTTTCTTCGCATAGAGACTGCTAATGTATCCTTTGTCTTGGTAGCGGCAAACATGGATCGACACTTCATAGGCAATATGTTGTTTTAAAAGTATAAGAGGCACTGGATGGCAGTTGGCAAAAACTTGAATTTCAATTTCCGTTCTTTGTTTTATTTATAGAACTTCGTTAAAACGACACTCGAACGCATGGGAATGGCCTCGATCATAACTGGAAATAGAACAAGTTCAAAAGGACATTTCCGAAGACCAAATTTATGTCATCCTCCTCAAAGATGTGTTCATTCAGTCCATTCATGATTATATATTATCCAAGGCTCCATTAAAAAGGCGAAGCTCGTTTTCTCTCTTCATTGAACAAAAGCAGACTGAGACGCCTGTCTTGTAAGGAGGTCCGGGGGTAAGTGGTCAAAATCAACCACACCGTATCGGTGTCAAAATACAGGCACACTCGAATGCACATTCTAACCTCGAACATGAGACGAAACGTGTTACACACACGACACACATGTTACGCATTCATGGTTCTTTGCCAGGACATCAGGACATCAATTTGCTAACAAAAATGTTGGAAAACTTCATTATCCTTGAGTCAAATAAACATAACACCGGAAATCGGCCACCTTGATCACGCCACCTCTGGTTGAAAGTAGTGCGCACGTTTCCATAAGTTATCAAATACTTTCATAAACACTAGATCCGAGAACCCGCTCATTGCAATTGTCATTTTCATTATGATGGTTATATTTTGTATATACATTTTCATTATGATGATTATATCTTGTATATACATATTAATATTCCCTTATTACATATATAGTAAAGTCCTGTCTTATCTCATTAAATGTTGGTATACCAAGCTGAACGCAAAAATGGGAAATGCTAGGTCGCAATGTCAAGTTAAACAACCTTCTGATACTATTATCAAAACGCACTCTTATCTCCGCAAGGTTTGACATCTTTAATTTAAAAACAAGGAATACACAATAAATGGTCATGCAAAAACTCTTGAAAAGAAGACATTTCACATCAGTTGTGCATTCTGAGAAGTTTTGCAGTAGCATATTTGCTCTATTGCACAAACCCCTACACAAGTTTGCAACATGGTTGTCATCACTGTTATTGGAGGTGAGAGTGAAACCCAAATACTTCATTCTTTAACGTATTCAATTGCAATACCATTAATGCTAACATGATTCTGTGGCAGTTCATTGTTCTTGCAGTTGCTGAAATTCATACATTCCGTCTTTTGAGCATTTACATTTAGTTCCACAGAATTTATATATTTAGCGCACTCATCAACCAGGCACTGCAAAACACTCAGCGATGGACAAAACACAACAATATCATCAGCATAAATTATATGGTTGACAGTCTCACTACTCAGGACGCAGCCAGTTTTGTGACGACTTAGCTTTTCCGATAAACCATCTATGTATAAGCTGAAAAGATGGGGTGATAACACACAGCCCTGTTTTACTCCACAAGCAACACTAAATTCTTCCGATTTATCCGTGCCCCATTTTACATTCATTTGTTGGGTCGAATACCAGTACTGTAAAATGCTAACAATATAAGCTGGAAAACCCCTTTTCAGCAATATTTCAAATGAATATTTATGACATATCTTGTCAAATGCCTTCGTCATGTCCATAAAACAAGAATATACAGATGCGTTGTATCTACTGTCTTCAATAGTCCCATTTTTCAGAACAGTTATGGCCATTTAAGTTCCAAGTTTTGCCTTATACGCAAACTGATGATCTGAAGTACGCAAGAAAGCTGAACATTTATCAGTAATAACTGCCTCCAATACCTTTGACAAAACCGTTGAGAGCGAAATTGGTCTATAATTACTTTAACTGCTGATGTCACCATTTTTATCCTTAACGATAGGAACAAAAAATCTTCAGGGAGAAATGAGTGACCAAAACAACAATTAAAAAGTAAACTCAATAAAACGCACAACACAGGGTGGGCGCATTTGAGGTGCTGAGCAGTTAACCCATCATGGACAGGAAAGCTATTTGCATTTATTTCTTTGATTGTCTTTTTTACATCATCAACTGTGACCTTGGTATGGCCGCCTGCCTGGATAGGAGTAGACTTAGGATGCGAATCATCATGAAATATAACCTTACAGTGGCTGCTCCACAAGTCACAAATAGCATTACTTCCGGAGGCATTTTCAACACATTCAGGTACCTTAGATTTAATACTTTTCTTCTTGTTAATTTCCTTCCAAAAAATTCTTGATTTCCCTTTTAAATTATTTCCAATCTTTCTATTAACAACGTTTTCCCTTTGCCTTTTACAGTATTTCAAGGCCCACTTAAAACGTAGTCTTGAACACGTCATTTCCCAGTATATGGGACCATAGCGTGGTTTACCATTGTCCCTCCACCATTGATAACTGTCTCTTGCATCTCGGTGATGGTCATCTACCAGTTCATTCCACCCAGGAAGGGATCTCCTCATAATTAGGTTTTGACCGTAATGCACTACCTGATGACAATAAAGCTGTAATGATTTATTACAATAATCACGTGTTAATGATCTGTGCACCAGATTTCGACACAATGGATCTCGACATGAAAAGGATTGATATGGCAAGGGAATGCGCTTTAATGAATTTGCTGTTTAAACATAATAGTCATTTTTATTACGAACAGCATAATTTATTGAATTATTCAGTACTAAAGTTGTCATAAATGTGTGATAGGACAAGTCAATGGAAACACATAATGCATCATGGTCGGGTCCAATTAGGTAATGATTTACTTGGATCCGCTGAAACTTCCCCATCTGAGACGAGGGGCAAACAACGTGATCTTGCCATCGAGTGTGGCCCCCCTGTGGCATCACTCACATAAGTGAAAGTGTCCTGTGGCAGCAATTGCACTTCAGCTACACTATAGTTATATTCATTACAAAACTGAATAAGCTCTTCACCAAATCTTGATTACGGATGGGCACTCAGGTCACCAATAGTGATTACACAGTTATTAATGTGATCTTCCATCAGACAGTGTATCTTGGCTAAATAATTTAATCTTTATGCTCTTTCACGTTTTCCCCATTATCAAATGGAAGGTAAGAGCCGATGATACGTAAATGCTGAGATAAATTTTTACCCCAATGCAAGTTATCCTATCATCATTTGTTGCAATACAGGAAACATGCCCAGCTAGATTTTTTCTGAAAAGAAAAGCCACCAAACCAAAAGGTCTCCCAGGCAGCGGCCCTTGTGATAGGTCAACTGGTGATATATAGTTCATAAAACGAGAAATTCTTATCTGTAGATCCTAAAAAAAATCCTGTTGTTGCACAGGCAGCCATGACTCTTGTAAGCAAACTATATCTGAAATTTCACACACCTTCCTTACACAATGAACATTTGACTTTATACATCGACAATTAAATGAAGAAATTCTTATGACTGACTCCTAAAAAAGTTGTATATAAACCGTAAGGTCTAAAAATTTATTACAGAAAAACAAATATATTAGAAATTTAAGTTACTCATACCATCTTTTCACAAGAACATCCTTGTGCCAATTCTCAGGTTTATACAAATGAGGAACCCTCTCCTTGAGCATTCCCCTAATTATTACCTTGAAAGACTTTACAATTAGGATGGTATTGGATCCGCGGCTGACACTCCGCTGCCCCCTCAACTCCTGCAATTTCTTCCACGTGAGCTCTCAAGGCCTCGGCATCTACGTCAGGAGACAGTCTTAAGACAAAAATGCTCAAATCCCGCACCTGAAGGGCAGCCGTTAATCCCTCTCCAGATCTCGTTCCAATAATGGCAGATCGCCATCGTCTTTCTTGGCTGAAACTGAGAATTCTGAGAAAAACGTTCATTTTTTTCGACGCCTAATTTTCCTTAGCTGGTGTCTCTGTACCTGCCATTTCTAGTCATCATCATCCAGACTTGATGAGCTGCTGTTGTCTTCCTGCGATAACAACTGAAAATTTCTTTGTCCTCTCGGGATACCGTATCCGTTGATCCCAGAAGAACGATCGTTAGACAGCTGGCGGTGATTATCTCGAAGTCGCTGGTGGAGTTGTTTCCCCTGGCTCCCAGAATTCCTCCGATGTTGACTCTTCTGCGACTGCTGCTGATTTACGTTGCACTGCTGTCGTTGCCTTCGATTCTCCCATGACTCCTGCGGCTGCTGCTTCTCTTGCTGTTCATGGTGAGGCTGTACTACTACTTCCTTTGACTACCGTAGCTGGGAAATCACTACTCGAGCCTCCTGCATGTCTAGAATTTGAGATTCCACTGCCTCCACCTTTGATGCAAGTCGCTGCAGTGTTGCAGATGATATTGTCATCTAACCCCTCAAATTAGCGATGTGATGGCTCATAGCTGCAGTATCTATGAAATCCATCACTACCGGGGGCACTTGGGTGCATTTAGTTATGCAGAATTTGCACTTCGGAGTTACTTGCTGAACTACGAAAGCAACCATCTCTTTCAGGTCATTTAAAGCCTTATTTGAACCCCTGTGCACCTTTGCCATTTCAGGGCATCCATATTCATCATACATTAGACTTTTAGCCTCACTTATATCTCCTTCATTGTAAAAATTCTTACAAATTGATACAACATCATCGTGAGCCACAAAACTAATCTTGTTGAAATAAAGAACAACACTCCATTACCAACACACACACACATACATAGATATATATATATATATATATATATATATATATATATATATATATATATATATATATATATATATATATATATATATATATATGTATATATATATATATATATATATATATATATATATATATATATATATATATATATATATATATATATATATAATATATATATATATATATATATATATATATATATATATATATATATATATATATATATATATATATATATATATATATATATACATACACACTGTACACTGTTGACATTTTCACAAATATAATACATCCTTCCAATATGTTGAATTTGTTTTCGATATACATTTCAGGATAAACGGAGAATCTCTCTCTCTCTCTCTCTCTCTCTCTCTCTCTCTCTCTCTCTCTCTCTCTCTCTCTCTCTCTCTCTCTCTGACAAGCGTTGTTTGTTTGTGAAAAAAGAAGAATTTAAGTGGAATCTTAGAAAGAAAATTAAATAATTCAGTAATCATGGCAAAATAAAAATAAATCGGCTGAAAAGTAATCGTAAACATCACTATATTGAATCCTATGAATTATCTCTGAGGGAATAAGAGCAGAAAAGAACGAGGAGAAAAAAAAAAAATCGTCTAGCCGAGAATACAACAACCGCTTGTGCTGAATGCATTCAGTCCCTAGGTGAATTAAACTTGTTGGGGACACGACCACCCGATTCATTTTGAGACCGCTGCCAGACCGGCTCAGTCCTGTAAAAAAAAAAATATATTCGGAAGGGAGAATTTCTCTGCATGGAACACTGAAGGAAAGAAACCCTGAACTCCCGACCATCATGGGAAAGAAAAGAAGAAAGAAACTATCCATCATCTTCACCAATGAAAGGTCAAACTCAGTTGAAGCGTGTCCCTTGGTTTAATCCATCGTCTTACAAGTAATGAAAATGAATACAGCAGTAAGAAACCCGTTTCTTTTCTCAGAGGAATTCCACTTCAAGAAACTTCAGTCCTGTATTGAATCGGTATATAACTGGTTACTTTTCCAGCATCATTGACAAAGAAGCTTGCTGCTAAAATAGTTTCTTTTATCTCTCATTATTTTTACCTAATTTTTAATTGTTAAGAATATGTGCGGTTCATTCCTTCCCGATGAATTGTGCTGTTGCAGATCTTTCAAACAACCGTCATATTGCTTTGCTTTTGTTGGTCATCACCAAAATAAATGATATTTTGCTCAACTCGAGA